>VXAB01008023.1:127259-166235 GCA_013399175.1 Odontophorus gujanensis
ATAGACCTCTTGCCTTTGCAAACAACCCTAAAACTCCCCAGACAAAATTGTTCAGATTTTATTTAGCCAAGAAATCTGAAGTTTGGATCAGAAAGTTTAATCTGAGGAAACAAGGGAAAGAATTGGAGTGAGAGATGGAAAGGGAACACAGAAACTGTATGAGAGTTAGAATGGGAAGTCAAAACAGCTTTTAAAAGCAAGGCAAAATTTTGGTGGATATGGATATTATTCACTTTTAAATCGTCCCCTGAGAATTATTTCAAACAACTCATTGATCTTATAGGAGCCAGGCAAGTTCTACACAGCACCTGGCTTTGTGTTCTCATTTCCTCTACACTTCAGAGTTTTTATAGAAAGATCCTTTTACACTATAAACTACCAGTAAATTAAATTTAAAATGAACAAAACATAAAATGAATGCAACATTCAGTCTTCTCTACCTCCACCACCTACAGTTTCTTCTGTGTCCAAGATTTAATGGTAGAGCTATTGCTTGTGTAGCGAATGCAGCAACAGCAATCACAGCAATAGCAATGTCATTGCTAACTTTATTTTTTGTTATTTTATGGATGAGGTTGTGTCTTCAACAGCATTCACTGTTGGACAAGCAATTAATCTTTTCCAATATGCAGCACCACTAGATCCTCACCCTTTCAGACACGTACCTTCTGGTTCTCCTTTCTCTTTTCACACGGTGTGTGTTTGCTTGTTTATCTCTATCCTTAGACCTCTGATCCCTCATGCCCTTCCCATGTTTGACTGCTCATTTCCACCCTGCAGTTCTACCCTTCACACTTGGAGAAGAGGAGTGTCAGGGGTGATCTTATCACTCTCTACAACTCCCTGAAGGGAGGTTGTGGTGAGCTGGGGGCCACGGAATCCCAGAATCACCAAGGTTGGAAAAGACCTCCAAGACCATCCAGTCCAACCATCCACCTATCACCACTATTTCCCACTAAACCATGCCACTCAGTACAGCATCTAAATGTTTCCTGACCACCTCCAGGGATGGTGACCCATATAAGTAGCGATAGGGCTGGAGGGAATGGCCTGAAGTTGCACCAGGGGAGATTTAGGTTGGATATTAGGAAAATTTTTTTCTCTGAGGGAGTGGTCAGGCACTGGAACAGGCTGCCCAAGGAAGTAGTGGAGTCATTGTCTCTGGAGTTGTTCAGGAAACATTTAGATGTTGTACCAAGGAACATGGTTTAGTGGGAAATGCTGGTGATACGTGAATGGTTTAACTGGATGATCTTGGAGGTCTTTTCCAACCTTGGTGATTTTACAATTTTATGATTCTGTAGGCCTCATGAAAGGTTCACTTGCTTAAGGTGAGAACTTACCTGTGCATGAGTGGAGCTCACTCCCTGTTGGAGAGAAGCTCCTGCACATTTATTGCTAGATTTCTTCCAGTATCTGATGAGCAGGCGCAAACTGATATTTTTAGAAGGTGTTGATTTGCTGAATTCAAATGCTTCCCCACAAGTAACAGCACAGCCCATAGCTGACTCTCAGTCAGATTATGTGTATCACATGCTATTGATGTTCACCAAATATTATTACACTGGGTCCAATAGCCTTTGAGTTTTGAATAGCAGATCTTAAAAGAAGACTGTATACTACTCTAGTTGAAGAATGATGAGAGTTTGGGAGGTGGTAGACTTTCTATTTTCTTATTTCCTATTAGAATTTATCTAATTCAGTTTCTTCCGTTTTCGTGCACTTTCTCACTAAGTTAAGGAATATATACCCCCCTCTATTTTAACCGTCTGAAGACATTATACTCTGTAATCAAATCACTCTTCAATCTTCACCTCTAATAAGCTAACCATATTTGAGCATTAAGCCTTTAACAGCAAGATGTTTTCTCGAGAAAATGAGTAACTTCTCTGGTTATCTGCAAAACTCTCTTGAGGTTTCTAAACCCTACTATAAGTTCAGCCACCAAAACTCTGTGGTGTATTTCAGTATTAGCCTCACCTATGTTTCACACAGGGATAAAATGACTTGTGGTTTGCAGATTACAGGGCTAAAACAGTTCTTTTTCACTAATACATGCTACTCAGAGGTATTAATGAGGTTTTCTTCCCTAGAGTGAATTTTAGTGCCTTTCAGAAACTCTGCTTTCCAGGATATTGTCCTGCATCCTGTTGGTACATCTCATTTGTTAAGAGATATTTAGCCATGTGTCTGTCTTCTTTATTATTTACTTGTTTCTAAAACAGCCTGTATTTTAGCAAAAGTACTTTTTCTCCTTTGTAGTTTCCATTGTTTAACAAACACTGAAAAGTACTGAGGCTCTGTAAAAATCTGCAGTCTGCAACCAAAGCCTATTATAACTTATGAAGTCCTTTGAGACACCCTGTCTTAAATTCAAAGACATATGGAGTTTTGTTATTTGACTTCATTTGTCCATCCAGCTCTGAATTCCTAATTCATGTTTTTGTGCTGGAAAGTCAGCTGAGCATTATGCTGTGACTGTATCCTCTGTCCACATTGTTGATGCTGATTGCTGATGATTTTTTATTATTCCTTAGTGTCTGGAAGGATCAGTGTTGGTGGCTGCTTGTACAATGGAAATATCCCTATTATTTTTGTGGAGGAAAAAAAAAAGAAAGGATAACAAAAAAGCATAGCACAAAGTGCAACAGAGACTTGTGTAAAATTGAAACTAGTTGTATTGGGAAGTGCCAGAAAGCCCTGCCTAGTTGATACTCTAAACCTCACATAAAATATACACGCTAAACACTGCAGCTTAGTATTAAAATTGTAAATCTACATTTATTAATTTGTCATATCCAGCCTTCTTCCAAACAATTAATCTCTTCTTGTTAATCCAAAAGATTTAAAAATCCTGAAATTAGTGGTATATAAGACAAGATGGGAGAACCTGGGTGATAACTGTTTTTATTTTTCCAAATGGGAAATACATCCCAAATCATTCTTGCTTAATACTGAGCACAGATGACATCTAGGGAAAAAGATTACAGAAACATTATGAATTGTTCTATCTTCAAGGGCTAGAAATTTGTATTTTATTATGTTATCTGAAAATTAGATTTTTTTTGAAGTGATACAGCTTTTGCTTCCACTCCCCTTTGGGAGAATATTTTCTGAGAAGTTAACAGCAATTTTTCATTGTTTTTTTTTTTCTTCATATTTTTGGAATAAACAAAAACCTATGGTCTCACTTAGGTACTTCTTGAGATGAAAAAAATGCTTTCACAGAAATTAATGTATCATGCTTTGCTGAAACATAATATGCAAATTCTACCTCCTTGTTAATTGTCTAAATCATTTCAGCCAACTTAAATCACTTGAAAGCCTTGAAAAAAGCTTTTTCTTACTGAAATCAATAGAAAGTTTGCTATTAGTTGCAACTAGGATATAATGTGCTGGCTTTCCACCAAGGAAGTCATTATACTTTAGAGATATACAAGGAGAATTTATGAAAATAAAATCACTAGTGGATAGGCTAATCTTCACATTTTTAGAGTTTCCTGCCTCTTAAGTCAAAGCTAGGCACGTATTTTCTTCCATTCATTGTAGGTGGATTTATGTGGGCATCTCTTCAGTTTAAGCTACTTATTGAGATGTCAAAATAAATGTAATTCATGAAATTATTTGAGCTCTAGGAACCTCATTATGTTTAGAAGAAAGCCTCTGTATATTGACCCTTTTTAAAAACAGTTGCTGTCACAGAAAAAACTCCTTGTATAAATATTTAAAGTTTGAACATACTTTATTACTTTTTGACACAAGTCACCAGGTGGTAGAACTATTTATACTTCAGTTAGTTCCAGTTTCATTTTATTTATTGGTGTGGTGATTAAGTTTCATATGAAAAATTCAAGAAATTGCAGACAATAATAGTAAATATCAATTATGTGACATTTCAGATTAGCCAATTCAACAGATCACCTTATAACTCATCAATTTTACCATGCCAAGCAGCAATTTCTTTTAAATATGATGATTCACATGAATAAATTACATTAATTTTCTCTATCAGAGATATATCTTCAATAACAAAGAGATGAGGAGAAAATATGACTTAATCTATTCTGTAGAAGAGAATCATAAAATCACTGAATCACCAAGATCGGAAAATACTTCAAAGGTCATCCAGTCCAACAATCCACCTCTTACCAGCATTTCCATTAAACCACGTCCCTCAGTAAAACATCTAAATGTTTCTTGAACACCTCCAGGAACTTCCTGGGCAGCCCATTCCAGCACCTGACCATTCTTTCAGAGGATAAATTTTTCTTAATGTCCAACCTGAATAACCCCTACAGAAACTTGAGGCCACTCCCTCTAGTCCTATTGCTAGTTTCATAGCATAGGAGGACAATCCCTCCTCCTCGACCTCAGAAGGAGATCAGGTTGGCCAAACAGGACTTGCCATTCATGAACCCATGCTGGCTGGGCCGTGTGATTTCCCTGAAGATAATCTGCTCCATAATTTTATCTGACACCAAGGGTATGCTGCTGATCCTCTAGCTCCTCCTTACAACCCTTCTTGTAGGTGGGAATCGCACTGGCAAGTCTCCAATCCTCTAGGACAACTCAGTTGACCAGGAATGCTGATACACAGTAGAAAGTGGCTTGGCAATCACCTCTGCCAGTCCCCTCAGCCACCTCTGGTGGATCCCATGGACTTGTGGGAGTTCAGGTGGAATAATACCTAACTGTTTCCACCAGAATCATGGAGGGTTTATTCTGCTCCCCATTCCAGACTTCCAGGTCAGGAGGCAGAATACCCTGAGGACGACTGGTCTGACTTTTAAAGACAGACATAAAGAAGGCATATAGAACTTCAGCCCTTTTGTTATCCTCTGCAGTCATGTTCCCTGCCACATCCAGTAAAGGATAGAGATTCTCCTTAGCCCACCTCTTATTGTAAATATATTTGCAAAAAAGTTTTTTGTTCTCTTTTACTCCAACAGCCAAGTTGAGTTCAAGCTGGGCTTTTGCCTTTCTAATTTTTTCCCTGCATATCCTAACAAATTCTCTGTACTCTCCCCAGGTTGCCCATTCATTCTGACACAGGAAGTAGATTCTCTTTTTCTCCTGGAGCCTCAGGAAAAGCTCCCTGTTCATCCATCTTGATCCTCTTCCTTGACCATTCATCTTGCAGCACAGGGGAGTAACCTACTCCCTGTGTCTTTAAGACCTCCTTCTTGAGAAGTGACCAGCCTTCCTGGACCCCTTTACCCCTCAGGGTCCTGCACAGTTCCAAGTCTGCCTCCTGGAAGTCCAAGACAGCAGGTTTAGTGGAGCACCTCCCCTGGTAGACGCTCTATGGGCTCTATAGATAATCATGAAAAGCAATAGTGAAAAAAGTACAACTTTATATCAGAAATGTATTTGTTACTAAAGCTTAGCAACAAATCAGCTTTCTTTTATAAACTGGATCTCTGGATTTTGGTTCAGTTCTGACCCTAAAATACTTTCCTAAAATAATGTTACATTCCGATCTATTTTTCTGGAAAATTTCAGAAAAAAGATTTAAAAAGATGTCCAGGCCACCAGTCACTAGAAAAGAAAGTCCAAAATGGAATTGTAATGGTCTTTCCTTTTCCATTTGCTATGACTCAGGAATAACATAGAGCCCTCAAAGAAAATATCAGTAATAATAATAATAATCTCAGAAAATACTGCAAACAGAATGCAAGAATCATACAAGGAAGATAATAATGTAATACAAACATCCTGGTTTTCATACATTTGTCTAATCACTGTTAATGTTTTGGTAACTGTGCTCTAACATGATATTAACAAGACATAATCTTGTTCCAATTATTTCACTGATAGAGGGTTTTCAAAATACACTAAATGTAGAGTTCTTGTAAACTCATATGTAGGAGATAAAAAGACGCTTAAGCTCTTGTTGACTGGTTTCCAGGCAAAATAAGCAAAGTAGTTCATTCATCCAGATGCAACAGTCTGAATCTGAAGTGTCTTTGTGTTCAGAGTCCACTTCCTTGGTCTGTCTTGAAAGGAGGCTCAGACCTTAGACACTGGTTTGAAGAAGCAAATAGTGTAGACAGTGGTTAGAACTTACCCCTCTATGATATAAAGTATAAAAGTATATAAAGTCTAAAAGTATAGTTGCCAAGGGTACAAAATCAAGTTCAGTTTGTTAGTCGTTTTTTTCCCCTTCATCTGTAAGGAATTTGTCAAAGAGCTAAGAATCATTTCAAGTGGAAAGACTTACCATTTCAGCTGGTTGGGTGTGTTTCAGATGGTAAAAGGTTCAAAAGACGCTGAAAACTGCCTATCTCAGGCAATCAAATGATAAAATGTAATTTTCAACAAGACTGGAAGGAAAAAATATCCCTGATTCTATTTCAGGTCCAAAACTAAAATGAAACAAAACAAATAAACAAAACTGACATAATTATTTTATTTTCTTTTTTCTTAAACAGTTAGTAGGTGAACACGCAAATCTTAACCCAATGTAGAGTCAAAAGTGAATCAACTCAAGATCACTTCCTAAGTTACCATCCTTGAGGAAAATTCCTCTGTATCACTATTAGTAGAGAGGAAAACAAGAAAGAGTTTGATACTCTTTCAGTGCCTGAAAAAAAAGTTGAGATGGTAAAACGGTCATAAATCATCACTTAGTCATTAACTCAGCAGTAGTAGAAAATGTTGCAATTTGAAACAAGTGACTTCTGTCAATGATGATAAATATTGAAGTATTTTTTTTATTTTCATTTTGTCACAGCGCCTTCTTAAAACTGCTATATTCATCAAATACTTTTGCTACCTGAAAAATAACATTAATAGACATTCATTTGATATGGTTGGTCAATAGTAACAAAAACCTTTCCCAGTTGGTTGTAGTACCTCATTTTTCTCATGTTAATAAATCACATACATGCATGAGTTATATTTGAACTTATGGGCCATGAAGGTCAGCTATTTTACATAGAACGAATGTTATGAGAGTAATTGAAATCATTCTCCAGGTAAGTTCCCTTCTTTGAATTTCTTGAATTGTTCCTGAAATTGTTTTGTTTGTTTGTTAGCTTGTTTGATCAAAATATTTGTAAGCATATATGAACATCAGATATTTGTTTTTTGTTTTTTTTGTTTAGATATTTTGTATTGTTAAATTCAAGTCTTTTAAAACCTATGTTTCCTTTTAGTTGTCTTTGTGTGAAGGCCAGCATGATGAGGAACTTCCTGTATTATAAGAATACAGCATCTGTCTAAGGCTGAAATATGATCACATTTAGCCAAGGCTTTTTGTATGCTTTTGTAAAAGATTTTTCCCAGCCATTACTCTGCTGTCTTGTCAATGACTATTTGCACTTGAACTTTCTTAAGCTGTACAGGGAATTTTATCTCATCCTGTTCTCTCTGCATTTCTTCTCTAAATATTTATAGTAAAAGTGAGCTAAATAAACAAAAATGCTTCCTAATCTCTAGGATATTTAAAACCTTCTAGTGATTTTGCATGCCTCTTCCCGCTGGACTGAAATGCAGAAAGACGATGGTGTGATTTTCAATCTCCACCAAAGTTGTTGCAACACTTACGTAAGCTTTTGAGATTGCTCTCTGCTAAACAACAAAAGCCACTGATAAATCATGTCATTTGACTAGCCATTATCTTTATGCATCAAGTCCTCCTTTGAAAAAATAATTTGATAATTCATCAGAGAACTAAATGTGAGAAACTACTCTTCCATAAGATGACAGATAGGCTGAAGTTGCTAACTGACTGTGCCATGAGTAGTCCTGGTCTAATTGGTGATATTTGTATTAAAAAAAAAAAAGTCTTTTAGAAATTATTTTTCTTTTGTTTAAAGATTTTTGTTGCTTTCTTACCTATTTTGATAGGATTTTATTCTATTTTCCTGTCCCTGGACCTTTCAAACATTGAAAATAAGAAAAGATAAGAACAAATAAGATATGTATGCCTAAATTCTAGAAAAAGTTTCAATTTTGCACTGTATGCAAGCGGTTTGCCGTCTACATCACGTGTTGGCTACTACCACAGTCTGTGTGACCCACTGCTTGCATAATTCGGTCTGTGAACGAGAAGAAACGAAGTATTCAAACTGAAGCTGAAGCTTATGCTTGAAGTAGAGGGCGGTGTTCTAGAGAGGCTGAAGCCACAGTGCTTCCATCTCTCTGTGTGCAGATATAAATTCCTGCATGGTTTGACTCAGCCCAGTGCTTCCATGGTCCTCACAGACTCCAGTTTGTCACAATGCAGAGGCACCTGTGAATGGTTGTCTGATATCATTTGTTGTCCAAAAAGCTGTCCCACTGTGGCCTTTGCAGGAACGTCCCAGCAAGACTGGCGTGTAAGCATGCCATCCTCAGAAGACCCATCTAACATTAATTTCTGCAGAACATCCATACCTATCTTGTCATGTGTAACATGAGTGATCTTAAAGATGGCACTCAAGAATAGTATAGAAGATGGTATATTTGGGTAGGTCTATACAGATGGTGCACAAATAATACAAAAGGAAAATGGCTCACCTTTCAGATGACAAAGGCTCGCAGTGGACTCCACATAGGAGGAATCTCCAAGAAGAGATCCTTTCCTGGTGGTGGTCAGCCCTTAAATGGGGCTTGGGGAGAGGGGGAGCCAGGCTCCACCCCTTCCCATCACACAGGTATTATCACCTCCACCTGTGCCCCCATGGCTGACTCGATGCTCACCTCAGGTGACCAATCAGTGGTTCAGGCCGTGATTCAGCAGTTCCCATACATCATGTGAAAGAAACTTTTTTCTTAAAAACAACGTTTTCATATCTAACAGGAAAATAAATGTTTTGCACTGCACATATAATTTGTTTCTGGGAGTAGATGAGAACACGATTCATGCCTGCCAGATATTAGTTAAAACACTTCTAGAATGTGTTTGAACACAATGTGAAGAAGACAGTAAAGCAATTCTTACAGAATAAAAGGCAACTTCTGTTTCTGTAGATAACATAACCTAGAATGCTCTTTCACCAAGGTATAAGTCATGGACAGCTGCAATGATTCTAACACACAAATTTTGAGCAGCTCCTGCAGTAATACAACAGATACAGAGCACAGGTTGCCATAGAAAGTACAGTTACTCTGCTCATCACCTAGCATGAAGCACTCTCCTTGATTTCATGCCATTGTGATGGGGTAAACACTCCTACTGGCTATAAAATACAAAATACCGCGATTGTTTTCCTGTTACTGCTGATCTCTTTGTGGCGTTACTCAGCGACATTGCAATTCTCTGTCCACTTACTATTATCTCATCTCCTAGCTTGTACTACTGTCACTCGGAAAGAACTCTAAATATACAAATACTCTCCTGAAGTCCCTCTTTGCCTTTCTTTCTTCCATGAGTAGGGAATATCTAATTGCTGCAACTCTGTATGTATTTGGACAGCAATGTATCATGGAGCTGGTAGGCTCCTACAGCTGCCTTTGTCCCAAGTACCGCTGTTTTAGCAATCATGCAGTGAGACTTGTGACACTTACCAAGGCTGCATCACCCTTAAGAAGTGCAATATTCAGATTTTTCTTTGCTATAAATTGCTTCAGCTGATTCATGTTTTCAGTCAGTGGAAATTCGAGCCTTTCAAACATTGCTCTTCTCTTTACTATACCAGATTACTTCCTGTTGTGAAGAAAGAAGTGTTACAAGCTGATGCATATTTTAGTTGCATAGCTGTTTTTGCTGAGTCCTCACCTAGTCATCAAATTGGTATTGTATATTGAATTATTGGATTGCAGAGATTTTAAATATCAGAATCGTCCTATTTTAATGGGGAAAAAAAATGTCTCTAAGAGAAAGCCCCATTTTCTAATGATGAGCTACTTCTGAACTGGTGACCTGGCCTATCCCAAGTCTCTTGATGTTTTTATCTTTTAATTTATTCATTTTTTTAATTCTTTTACTCAAGAAATAGCAAAGACATTAGCCTTGGTTGCACTACAACCAAGTCAATACCAGATGATAATGTCATTTAACATTGAAAACTATATATTCAAATTCAGGCCAAAGCATTCAGTTTTGTCTTCTTCTGCCTGCATGAGAATGTAATGTTCTACTGAGAACAAGGGTTGTTGTGTCCATATGACAGATCTAAGTCTGGATACAAAAACCTTCCTTACCTTCTTCTGTAGATGAGATAATTGCTTAAGATAAATTCATTTCTCTTAGTTTTACAAAAAGAAAACAGTGCAAGGTGAAAAGAAAACTCTTCAATTCCTAAAAGTAATGTCTAAAGTAAGAAATTTCAGAGAACTATCCCATCAAGAAAAGCTGAGTTTTCTTGAACACCCGGGAATCCAGTTAAAAAGTAGTTTTAATCAGTATTAAAATATGGAGAAAATACCTTTGGACTTTCACATCTTTTTAGACACTAGGAACTACTAGTAATGTGGAATGAATCTGTGCACACATAGACCTCATTTTCCTATTATTTTTATGCATTTATTTATTGCAGTAGAGCTTACTCATTTATTAATTCCTCTTTCCATAAAGATCTATTATTTTTAAGGGGTGTTGCACTGTTACACACATTTCACTTAAATGTGGCGGTGGTAAGGTTAGTAGCTAAGGGGGAGCATAGTTAGCAGAAAGAAAGAAGTGCTGATGCAGATGGAAGGTGGAGTATGACGGAAATGGGGGAAGCAAACAGACAAACAAAGCCAGACAAAACAAAACCTGCTATAAAATCTAAGATCATTTTTATGTCACACAACGAGGTTTTAAAAGCACAGGATAAAATAAACTTCCCAAGTGAGGTTATTTTTCTAAAGAAAAGACGAAGAATTTCTGAAGTTTTTTTTATTTTTCCTCCCAAAACAACAACAGAGTAGTATAAAACATCTATATTTCTATCCAAAGATTGTCCATGTAACAGTATTAAAACTCCGTGACCACTAATGGCAGACTTTGATCTTCTTTGCTAAGCTTTGTACCCCTAAAAATTTGTGTTTGGTTAACCTATCCAGTACTTCAGTCATAGTTCTGCGGTCTTCTTGTCAAAAAGTCTTTCAATATTTATCCTTTGTGTAGGTATTTGTCCTCAGCCAATTTCCATTATTTTTTCATCTCACTAAATACAGAGGTAATATCTTTTTTTGATACTACTGAATACTCTTTGTTCATCATCTCACAGGTGCTCATGTTAAGTTTACTGTTAAACCTCCTTGATACCAGAGGTTAATGCTTCAGCTATGTCTCTTATAATGAATGCCCTCAATTAAGGAATCCTTTGGAAAAAGACTATTCTACTGAAGTGTAGCATGACCTTCATTTCTATCTTTTAACTCTTTCAAATTCTCTTCCTACTGTATTTTCTGCTTAATATATTTACAGTATGGACCAATATTTTTATTTTATCACATGGTTGTAACAGCGTACAGCTAACATTTAAGGGAAAAAGTGACAGTGTGTAATTCTTCACTTAGGAATCACCTTTCTTTAACAGATATATTGGTCAAGTTCGACCTCACCCAAAGGTCAAAACTCATGGTCTTCAGGAACAGTGAGTTGGATGAAACTGCCTCGTCTGTGGCTGAAGAACTGATCTGCTGTACCATCTCTGTCACTTACGAAGAAGCTCTGGAGTGGCAACACAACAGGCAAGTTTTGTTCCCCAGTTTCAGAACTTCATACTGTTCTTAAACAGAAGGTATCATTCAGCAAGTATGTGCATATGGTGACTTATTTTAAAACAATAATAATAAAAGAAAAAAAAAACGTAACATTGCTCTGTTAAATAATCTTTCATCACCTTCTGCAGATTTGTGTCATTTATTTAGGAAACAGTTTATAGTCTGGGCACCTTTCTGAGCCCTGCGCATTTTTTGCTCTAATACTTTCTTCAGAAAACTTGAAGAGATTTATTTAATTTCACACCACTAACAGCTGTACATATGCAGCTATTACTGCAGAAATTCCTGAGGTCCAGGTCCTGTTTGCAATCCCCTTAGCTGAAATTCCCAGGAAACAGTGATTTCTTAAAGGTGCAGAGAAAACTTACTCTGAATTCTTCAGTACTGACCTCCTAGAAAGTTTGTTGTTGGAGGTTATTATCTTTCTGCGCTGACTTGAGAATCTAGATCAGTTCTTTCAAGGTGTGGAAATAAATTATATTCCAGATGTGGGCGTTTTTTTAGTGTGACTTAAGCATCTGCTAGTTATTTAACTGACTTTTTGCATTAACAAAAAAGTTTCTGGTGTCTTAATTTGTTTCTGTTAATATCAAAGAGAATTTTTTTACCACATCATGAAATGGCTGAGGCTGGAAGGGACCACTGGGTCCATCTAGTCCGATCTCTGCTCAAGCAGGGAAATCCAGAGCAGGGTACCCAGGACCACACCTAGACAACTTTTGGAGATCTCCAAGGAGGAGACTCCACCTCCTTGCCTTTCCAGGCAACCTGTTCCAGTGCTTCATCACCCCCACAGCATAGAAGTTCTTTCTAGTGTTCAGAGGAAATCACCTGTGTTTCTGTTTCTGCCCAATACCTCTTGTTCTGGCTCTGGGGACCTCTCAAAGGATCCTAGCTCCATCCTCTTTGCACTCTCCCCTTAGGCAATTAAAGGTATTGAGATCTTTCCTGAGCCTTTCATCATCTTGGTGGCCCACTGCTGGACTCTCTCCAGTATGCCTATTCTGCTTTTGAACTGGAGGGCAGGAGGTGTTGGAGCAGGAGGACAGAAGTGAATATATTTCTCTAGGTGCAGCCCCATATTTTTTCATCTGTTCAGTCTACTGAAATATTTTTTGGGACCCAAATGTCCATATCTTTCACTACCTACATTACTTTGTCCTAAACAGCAGCTTTTTGAAAGAAATATCTCCTAGTTCATCAAACATTTACAGCTTAGGCTGCAATTTTATCCAGGCCCTAAGTCTACAGAAGTGGAGGCTGTCTCACCCATCCTTGGGTGTTCATTTCTAATCCTCCTTTTTTACCACCTCCACTACTCATCTTGATGTTCAGTGAACTGGTTCAGTAAATAGTTTTCCCTGTAAAACATCCAAAAACAAACAAAAAGTGATTGTGTTTTTACTGGAATAGTTTTCTGATTAATTTATGTAACATGTATCAGCACAGGCCTGGTGATAGGAGCCTATAGCTGTAGATAATCAGCAGAAGAAGGATATAATATATCTTTGACAGTTCCGGCCTGCCCTTTGGGTGTCTTGAGTGGGTTCTAAGACCTAGCACAATCCTCGTCTCTACTTGGCACACTTCTCATCTTCCTCTCACTCTCTAACCACCTTTCTTAAATAAATATATTTGCCATTTTCATGGAATTCCACTACTTCAGCTCTTATTGTTCTATTGTATTTCAGGAAGAGGACAAGAAGACAGATCTGAGTTGTGGGCAGGGCAGATGAACTGCAGCTTTTTACTGACCTTTCTTTAGTGGATTTCAAGCAAGCTGGTAAAACATCAAGTCAGCAGAAAAGTTTGGTACCTTTATGTGTACACAGCCTTAAGCCTGTACATACATCCCTCTTGTCAGCTGCAATTTAGGAATTAGAGTTCTCTTGAGTTATCTTGCTATATCACTGGGGAGAAAGCCAGAGGCTGAGGAGCAGATTCAAAAAGGGCTGAGGGCAAATCCAGCATTGCAAGGAGGTAGCTTCTTACACAGACTGAATGTACTTGCTCTTGTTCTGTGGGTACACAGTTGGCCTTCCAGTCAATTGGTGACATTTGATTCCATTGTCTAGCATAAGTCAAGTACGTAAAGGTCTGAAGTTCTAAAAGAGAGCACCTAACTCCACCTGTGTTTCATAGAAGGAACAGAATAACTTTGAAGTGAGAGCTGTTCAGTGGTATGTTTTCTCCAATGGAGCACACAGACTGCTAAACACCAGAGGAGCTTTAGAGGAGAAAGTTCTAGTAAAGAGCACATTGACATCACCATCCTTCCCATCCAAATCTTTAATCAGAACCCATATATTTTTTAGAAATCAATGTCAATCTGTAAACAGATACATTGAAAATCAAAAGCCATTGCCTCTAGAGCATGCTAAACTATTATTTATCAAGCTACCTTATACTGCTTTGCATTTCTTTTTTTTTTCCTTTACTCAAGTAGATCATCTAAGCATTCTTCCTTTCAAAAAGTTCTCAGTGACAGTGTTACCCAATGTTATTGCAGTAGCTTATTCATCCCACTTGCATCAGTATTCATCAGTGATACAGAGAATCTGAGGCTGGCAGTGATTCAAGGGCAAGCAGTCATTTTTCTAATCAATACACCTTCAAAAAAGTCATTTACTAGCCAAGACTAGACATATAGCTGAAACCTACTTTGCTTTGCTCTACTTAACATCCAATCTGTTCTCTAGAAAGCTGAGAGCAACTTGAATTTCCGTTGCCTCATGCAGATTTGGCAGAGTGCCCTATGAATTGTTAAACATATCAAATGCTGTCTCTGGAACTCCATATAAATGGCCTCCAAAGCCTTTGAAAGGCAGAATAGATTGGCTTGCACCTGATCAAATCATGTCATTCCTCTTTAGGATTTGTTCTGAGTAGAAAGCTCACTTATATTTAGCTTTCACCAACACCTTCACCTACTGATCCAAATATTATCCACTTTTCATTTCAGGCAGGTTGTTCTTTTAACAGAACACTCTATGAACATGCAACAGGGCTTGTATTAGTTTGTGTTTATATGAACAGACTGTTGTCAGTGAACTCTCTGAAGACTGACATGAGCTTGTTTAGCAAGGATGACATCTCTGTTTGAAATCACTAATTCTTGCAAAGCTTTACACAATTTAACAGTCAAACCATAACACAAATGAGTTTTTTCCACAGGTATCAGAAGTACTGGATGCTATGTGTATAGATCCATTTTTCATTCTTCTCCTCACTAACACTCCTTCAACTATTCCTGGCAATGGGGTCACTTATCGGCCTCAAAACATGCCTTTACTTTAGGATATTGCTGCTTTGAAAGCACTAGGTGGGTGAGTCATCACTTCCTATTGATAGCACTACAGACTTGTACAACTCTGCTGTGTCTTCTACTCCTGATAAAACTGCTCTGCAATGCAGCCTTAATGCATGCTACAGCGCAGTTCATTTTGGACCTCAGGGACTTCAATCTTATCAGTCAGGGAGTGGAAGAGCTCTAAAGGGCCACTGGACTACTGTATAATTTAAGACCTAGAAGATTTATATGGCAAATGGCCTAGCCTTAAAACCATTATTGCATCATTATTTCAGATTTCTTTCAAGGACAGATATGCAAACTGTCACAATCACCCTAAATAAACTGAGCCTCGTGATGTATAAAAAATATGTGATGGAGAAGGGGTAAAATAACCCTCAGGTGTTCCAGAAGACCCTATTGATTCAAGTTGCACATCAGATTTATGGAAAATAGAACAAAACTCCTTAGGAGGAGAAGCTGCTGATGCTCCTATCTACATTAACACTGAGTGAAATATATGCTCAGTAAAGGGTGTTTTGCTTTCTCCTAGTCCTTTTTTATTTCCTCCAGTAGAAATACTGATCTAATGAAAAAAAAAAAATCATAGAATGTCCAGAGTTGAAAATGTCCCACAGCATCACATGAGTCCAACTCCTGGCTTCTCATAGAACCACCCACAATTCAAACTCTAAGTGTGAGAGCATTGACCAGACACCCCTTGAACTCCATCAGCTCAATGCTGTGACAACTGCCCTGGGCATCCTGTTCCACACTCACCGCCCTGTGGTGCAGACCCTGTCCCTAACCCCCAGCTGCCCCTCCCCTGACACAGCTCCATGCCGTTCCCTCGGGCCCTGTCGCTGTCACACAGAGCAGAGCTCAGTGCTGCCCCCCATCTCACTGTGAGAGCTGCAGCCGCCATTAGGCCTCCTCTCAGTTGCTCTGCTCTGGACCTCAGCCACTCCTCACACACCTTGCCCACTCAACCGTTCACCATTCTTTTGGCACTAATGTCTGAAATATTTTCAACCACTGAGGATTTTTAAACTATTCTTATATCGAAGTAATTTTCTTTGTGGCTGAGGATTGCTTCCTTTTTCTGATACTTGCTTGTGCACCTGTAAATTTGGGAGAACAGAAACCGTCGATGGTCAACAAGCCAAGATCCCCTCAGACAATGCATTTTAAGACATTAAGTGAAACTATTCCTTCTCTCTCCTCCTTTAGGACATGGATTCTGTGGCTGAAAAGGATGCTCAGCCTTGTTAACTGGTATAGGGCGGCCATCATGCAGTAAAATGTTTCTTTTTTCTTTTTAGTTCCATCTAAGGTTTTCTCTGGCTATATCAAAATGTTTGAGTTAGTTTGTGGGCTACAGTTTCATGCTGCAGCCATCCAATCAGCTGACTTGCTTGTGTCCAGACGCTTTGTGAAATTACATGCTATTTTGAAAACGGAACTATTTAAGATCGAAATTGAAGCCTTGTCTGCATAAATGTTTGTAGCAGAGTATTCTAATCATCTTCCAGAAGCAGAAGTTATCTGCTTTGACAGAATGGTCGGTAATGATCAAAACTGTATGGTGGCCTAAGATATCACACCACCAGCACTTTTACCTGACCATTTGAAAATTTCTGTAATAGTTTATCTGATTTATTTTATTGCTAAAAGTGACTGCTTCTCATTTTTCTTTCTGCATGGGTTCTGGCAGAATTCACACCACTCCTCAAATGTTTTTTTTTTCTCTTTCAGTTTCAGTCTCTTCAGGCCAAAATTCCTAAAATATCAATGCATTCATCAGACTTCAGGCAGGTGATCCCATCAGTGACTCGCTGCTTGCCTCTGTGGGAGGACATGGTGCCAAGGGTGCCCCTCAGAAAATCTGGAGGGTGTCCTTGCTGAAAAGCAGTGAAGGATATGTGATGGATCTTAGCACCTCTTGATTGCTGGCCCTTAGATGATTTTGAACAGATGTTGGGAGGTTTTATCTTTCTTTTTCTTAAGTCAGCCAAGTTTCCTGCTTGAATCAGGCATATTCCACATAAAGGAACTTTTTCCCCTGGTTCTCCCTTTCCACTTCACTATTCTCCTCGACTTAGTCTGGTCTTTCCTAGAGCTGAACAGTTCAGAGATGTCCATGTTTTCCTTATCAGGTGAGCCTTGCAGTGAGAATGTGTGCAGAGCCCAGCTTCAGGACAGAAAACCCACCATAACTAAATAGTCAAAATAAGACTTGCAATTGCGGAGTTTTTGTAGGGAAGCTCAAAAGGATAAACTGGTTAGGGAAGAGATATAAGGGAGTAGAAGAGAGAGAGAGAGAGGGAAAAGGTAGAAGAGCTAAAAAAAAAAAAGAAAGAAAGAAAGAAAGAAAGGAAGAAAGAAACCCCCTACATTGAGAGTTTCATTGGTTGTGTTGTTGGAATCTCAGTGTGTAGTTCAGGGCTCCACGATATAAAAATGTTGTTAATGTCCTTAAAAAATCCCAGAGGAAGGCAGCACAGCTAGTAAAAGGGCTATAGGGTATATTCTATTTGGGGAGGCTGAGGACGTTGGGCTGTGCTAGGCTGGAGAAGAGGAGGTTGAAAAGCGAACTTGTTGCTTTCTGCAGCATCCTGAGGAGGGATCTATGTGGGAATCTGCCAGGAGACTCTGACAGTGAATCATTTATTTACTGTGAAGATGGACAGGCACAGGAACAGGCTTCCTAGAGAGGTGGTTGATGCCCCACATCTGTCATTGTTCAAGAATTATTTGGACACTGCCTTCTACAACATACTTTAACTTTGTTAGCTGTGAGCAGGTCAGGAAGGTGGACTCAATGACCTCTGTAGGTCCCTTCCAACTGAACTATTCAGAGCTATTCTGTGAATTAGTTAAAACACAAAGTGAAAGGGAAAGAGTAAATGATGGAGATCCAGTGACTATCTGAGAAAAAAAAAGCCTAAGTATCACTAATGACTGCTTACTACCAGCCTGCACTCTCTTCCTTCCCCTTCCTCTCATTGAATTTGAAAACACCAGATGCTTCAGTCTTCTTTTTCTCCCTTTCCCTCTGCACCAAGTCCTGCTGGAATATGGGCTGAATGGACAGATAAATATTTAGAGAACCTCAGTCACACATTGTATATGTTGTCACTGAGCTGAGTAACAGCATGGGCACATTTGTGGGGGAGAAGGAAGCTGATTAATGAGGGCAAGGCCCTCTGCATCGTTTGCTCTTCAGGCAGCTGCCATGAAACACTGTCCTACTGCTTTACTGACCTTACTCTAATATAAATTTCAGTCAGCTTTGCTGCAAAATTAAGTCCTTTCCTTTACTTCCAGAACACACAACTGATAGTCATTGCCTTTTTTAAAGCACTTCCATACATTGAAAGAAAATAATGTAATTATTTTCTGAAATATCCCTAATCTATGCTCCTTTTTTTTTCCTCAAAATGTCATCCCTCCAGTCTGCTTTTCATTCTTGTTCATCTCCAATGTATTCTCTGATCTGTTACACATTTCATGGCCAGAGGTGACTAAATATGGAGAAGACCCTACAGCTCATCTTAGATTTCCATGGCAGAGAGCGCAGCATTTATTCCCCAGTGCCAGTAAGAATCTCACACCAAGATTTTTGCACTAATATTTTTCTTTTCCTGCACATGCCCTTATACTGAATCTCAGTGTATTCAGCTAAGCAAATGAGTTCTTCTTCCTGAGGTAAGCTGTAGTGTGGGTACTATCTCCTGCTTGTCATTGCACAGCAGGCCTGTTTGTTCAGATTCATTAGTGTCATTCCAGGCTGTGAAACAGCAACCATACTGCAGGATATAAATGGTTTCTTAGCTGAAACTGATGAGTTAAGCCCTTCAGCACTTTCAGAAAATGTTTCCAGGGCAGTGGTTTAAATTCACCTTCTTCATCTGTTACGGAAGAGATTATCTGCACTTACTGAGTTGATTTACTAATAGTTGAAGAAGCTGCTATTCCCAGCTGAGATGAGTTTCTAGATACCCTGAAGAGGTCTCTGCAGCAAAGCACAGTTCCATTTCTCCATGTCTATGTGGCATGGAAAATTCTGTTTCTTCACAGTACTACTATCTTCATCCAGACATTCACCCTCATTCTTATATGTATGCAAAGTGATAAAAATATTAACAAGGTATTAGCAAGGTCTTGGCAAGAGCTCTGCATTATGATCATGCAAGACTCCCAAGTAATATCTTCCTGCTAGGTTATTCCCAGGCAGTCATTTCCCCTTTTATATTTTTGCATTTGCTTTCTCCTCACTAAGCAGAATGTGCCCTATATATCTTCATCAAATTTCATCTGATAAATTTCAGACAGCTTATCTCTGGGTACATCAAGAAGGAGCTGAATTCTGATTTTGGAAATATTCCTGAGCTTGCTTTTGCTCAGAAAGTTCAGATATGTGTTCTCTGCTAGAGATGCAAGTTCTTGAAAAGAAAATGGTTTTATCAATGAAGACCTCCTGCAACACTCCATGTGACATGTCCTCAGTTTGAAGTGAACTATTGATAACCTCATCTTGTATGTACGTTGTGCCTTACTACTTCATGGGTACCAATCATACTGCTGTTTTTTCATAACACTTCTCCTGAGCATCAAAATGAGGCCAAGGAGCCTGTCGTTCCTGTCCCCTTTCTCTCGTGTTTTTGAAGACAGACACTGCTTGCTCTTCCCCAGCCTCCTCACATCTCTTCTGCTCTCTTTGGTTTGTGGGGGATCTCAGATCCTGTCTAGTTGCTCTGTTCCTTAAGTACCCTGGACATGGGTTTTGTCGGACACTGCTGGCTCAGATACAAATGTATGGTTTAAATATTTTTTAATTTAGTCTTCACCCTGTTCTGGTCTGTGTTGCCCCATTTCCCTGCTTACTTTGTTTCAGTGTCTGGTGAAGACTAATCTCTTCCCTGCAGCCTGAAAGAAAGCAGGCACAAAATACTTTGGTTTTTATTGTATGACTTCTGCACTTTTTCCTGAAGTGGATTTTCTTAGAGACTTTTCTCTGTCTTCCTTTTCTAGTTGCTGAATTTCCTCGAAACCTTTCTTACTGCATCGTTGCTTCTCATGGATTATAAATTGTATTAAAAAAAAAAAAGGAAAAAAGAGAGAGAGAGTTTTTCTGTCATGTTTGGGTTTTATTTGTTGTTGTTGTTACTGTTTTCTATTTACTGTTTTGTTTTTTGTTTGTTTGTTTTTTGCGGTCATCCTTTATTGGATACCTTTGTTTTCACGCTCCTTTTGACATTTAATGTGCTTTTTATTTTTTTTCTCCTCAGAGGAATAACTTTCCTCACCACTTTGTGTGGCTGTATATTGCTTTTTATTTTTCATTTGTTTCTTCGACTCCTTTTAATCAAATAGAATAAGGATGGCTAACCAGTGATATTGCAGAGCTCTAACTACTTTGTTGGACTCCCCGGTCCTTTTTCTTCTATTTTCATAGTTCTTTCTCATACCAATCCGTTCCTGTTGTAGCTGCTTCTACCTACATTTCACCATCCATTTTCCAACCAGCTCCTCTTCACTGGAGAGAAGAGAATTTAAAATGGCAGGGCTGCTATCAGCTTCCAAATCTTACTCAGAACAAATTGGAGTGGACGTGTTCCCAGATGGGCTGGTGCTGCTTTTTGGACAGATTGGTAGGTGTGCACTAAAATCTCCCATTGCCATAAATCTCTGCAGCACTGTCTCTCCCAGCTGCTGCAATTGCCTGGTGCTCCCAATGGCATCTTCTGTCTGAGCAGCCTATGTGATGGAATCATCTCCTTTATGTTCCTCATTATCTCATTAAACAAATCTCCCTTTTACCTTTTCCTAACAGCATGTATGTACTTCAGAAGTGATACAAGATGTCCTGCGTGTTCCCTCAAAAAAGAAGCTGATGCCTCCCTTGCTGTCCTTTGCTCCACCAAATTTCAGACGTCATTTAATACCTAAGCTTAGTTTTGACTTTTCTTTCCAGTTTGTGTCCCATGCCTCTGTATATAAACATTTCAGATGCTCAGCAGATTGCTGCATTATCTTCATTTTTTTCAATTTCCCATCCCATGTCTGTCATTAGATTCTTTCACTTTTTTCACTTCACCAATAAGCTTCTGTCACTAGCTTCTTTGAATCTAGCAGTAAATTAATTAACCACTAGAGGTTAATGTGTACAAGCATACTAGCAATCACAAGCATTAAATTTAAAATGTCAGTATTGCTTCTGATTAGTGGTGTGTAGCCACATTTAAATGAGACAATTCATCTGTGAGCAGATTGCAGCTATATGGTGTTGTACAAGCTCTGTATGTAAGATGTTGCCTTCTAAATATCATTTCAGAAGAGGGGATTTTCTTTTTTGACAGGTGTCAGTAAAGTTCAGGTGGGAAATGTGGAACATATTGATTTAAAAGCAGTTGCCATAATGCGAAGTACCTACCTAAGATGATAGAGTCTGATCTGAATTAAAGATAACAATTCGAAAAGAATATTGTAGTTCATTGCCTAAAAATTATTATTTTTTTGACTGAGTCCTAGGAGAGGCCAAAAAGAAACTCACTGTCTCATTAAAAAATCAGTTTGTTGCTTTTTTTCCCTTTTTTTAATATAATACAATGTTGGCAAAAGCCTTGTTTTTGTAACTCGTGAGGTTTTTACCAGCGGATATACCAATTTCTGATTGTAATGTGGTGTAACAAACATTCTGCAAATCAAAGCAAACAACCACTGGGAGTTCTCAGGCCTGTTATTATCTTAGCTCTAGCAAATACAAATTCCAGGCTTCATATTTGGTCAGCTATAAAATGACTACAGATGTGGACCGTATTTCATCAGAGCTCTGTTTAATAGGTTGTCATAATTTCACAGGGAAACCCCCAGAGGGGAAAGTTTCAGTTTTTCTCTTTGGAAATGGAACCTTATGGATTTGTTCACCAGGGTGAGTGGAAGATTCTCACAGCAGGGAAGCCAGCAGCAGAGAACCCATTCAGGTTAAGGTGTTTGACACAGCACTCTTCCCACCTCCATCTCCATCAGCTTGCCAGCCATCTCCCCAGTTAAGGGGTTCCAGCTGGGCCAATAGGCACTTCAGGTAGACTCCTCTGCTTCCCTCCAGCTCCGAAGGAGAGCACGGAGGCTGCCAGTTCCCCAGCTGTCACCCACAGACCCCACAGCACATTCAGTGTGATCAGCATGGCCCTCTTGCTGGAGTCCGCCTTCACACACACACATAAATGTTGACCCTTAGCATTGAGGAAGGAGAGAGGAAACAGAAGCCATTTGATCTGGACTTGCTTAAGAATGATTTATTAATACCAATTTATTTCAACTTCAAAAGTAGAGCTCAAAATTCATTTTGATTCTTGCATCATGCTATCCAGCTTAACTAATGATACCAATCCATTACAATTCCCTCTCCTTTGCTTAAATTGCATTATATTGCTGATACTAGGGATACTCATCTGCTAATCAATACACCGGAGATACGCTTATTGATTTCCTTCTGTCTTTTCCAAAGAATCTGTTATAGTAAATTATCAATTGATGCTGCCTTAATAGTGTCACTGAATGTAGTAAGAAAAAATCTTACTGGTTAGCAAAGAAAAACAGTTATATTTTCTCAGATCTGAGAAACAGTACAGATTTCTGCCATGTCTCTGGAGAAAACTACCTCTGTCCCAATGAAAGCAGCATGCTAGGGCATATGTGGTCCACTGAAGACTTCATAGAATCATAGAACCATTAAGGTTGGAAAAGACCACTAAGAAGAACGTCTAGTCCAACCATTAACCCACCACCACCATGCCCACTAGCCATGTCCCTCAGTGCCATTTACCCATTTCTTGAACACCTCCAGGGACAGTACTCCACCACTCGCCTGAAGTCAGTTCCAATACCTAACCATGCTTTCTGAGAATAAGTTTTTCCTAACATCTAACCTGAACCTCCCCTGGTGCAAATTAAGGCCATTGCTTTTCATCCTGTCACTTTCCCCTGGGAGAAGAGCTAACCCCCACCTTGCTACAACTTCCTTTGAGGGAGTCGTAGAGAGTGATAATGTCTCACCTGAGCCTCCTCTTCTCCAGACTAAACATCCCCTGTTCCCTCAGCTGCTCCCCATCAGACTTGCACTCCTCACCAGCTTCATTACCTGTCTCTAAACACACTCTGGAGCTTCAGTGTCTTTCTTGCAGTGAGGGGCCCAAAACTGAATAGAGTACTCACAGTGCATCCTCACCAGTACCAAGAACAGATGGATGATCACCTCCCTGCTCCTGCTGGCTGCACTGTTTTCTTCCTTGTCATGCTCAACCACTCTTCTTCTATGGCTGTGTGGGAAATGCAGCTTCAGTGATGACCTTGCCATCTTTGTCATTGTACTTAGAAGACCACAACGGACTATGACTGATAGTCAAAGTGCTGCACCAATCATCCGACTGCAGAGCAAAGTGTGACTGATCCGGGGGATCAGCAAAACTAAAAAGAGGAAGAGAAACTGCCCAGGAAAGGGTACATTGTTCTTCTGTCTCCCAATGAGACACTGGGTTTGCCTTCACTACCTCCCTGTTTATTTCTAAGATAAAAAACACTTAATATAAAATCCTACAGAAAAAGTGAATATTGTACACTGAGAGAACAATTCTTAGAGTGGATTTCCTCTATTCTGTTTCAATGGGACTTCAATTTTCCATGGTAAACTCCTGTTTCACTCGAACTGAGAGATGGGAGAAAAGCTAGCTTATCTGCTCACCTTGCACATCTACAGTGACAGAGAGGAGTCTGTCTCTCATGAACCATATGGAAAACCAAGCAATTGAACATGAGAGGATGGCAAACTGAGAACAGTACGGTGAGTTTCTTCACTTGGCCCAAGAAAACTATCTAGAAAATTATTTGTGAGACTTTTATCTCACAGATACGAGAATACTTTGTTTAAAATTTATCAGAAAAATCCATGAAGCCTACAAGTCCCTTTAAATTTTCCAGTTCCCTTTTTGTCTTGAAAAATGAGAAGTCTGGGAAGTTTCATTAAGCCCCAAAGACTTGGCAGCTTTTTCACTGATCCTAAAGAAAATATATGTGGAGTGTATGAAGATCCCTACTGAATAGTGGTCACAACACTTTTGTTCATTGCCAATTAAGTTCAGTAGTACGCAGAAGGAATTAGACTGTATTGATTACAATGTGCTGATGCTGGTTAAAATAAGAGTTTCTCTGGAAGTATATCACTAGTACCTTCCTAAATAAAGGGACATTGATGCTGGATGTAATGCCAACAGCAGAACACACTGGCAAATCAGTGGAGCTGAAAATTTTATAATTTGCATAATACATGCAGAAATGAGAATGTTGCTCTTTATATTTCTATTAAAATGGCACTAATGTCATCATAACTTTTTAGAGACTCTTTTTCTCTTTCATATTACCGTGGTGCAAGTTAGATTCACACTCCTAAATGAAACAGAATGGGAGACAAAAGATGAACACTCATGGCATTTTGTGCAACATGAAAATCACATCAGAAGCATGGGGAATAAATAGATCTACTAGAACATAAAGATGTATTTAATGGTATTCTGTCCTAGCAATCACAGGGAATCAGTGTTTAGAGTTATGTGATAGACCAATTTCATCTCACCTTTTTCAGCCTGGTTATTGTTGTATAGGTATTACGGAGTATGAGAAGATTCCACAGAGATTCCTCAGAACCAGATACTCTCACACATTCAAATATGAATGTATATTTTATTTGCAAGGTTAACTGCTCAGTCAACTTTTTTGAATTAATGGTAGCTTTAAGATAAAAGATAGGCAACTTAAAAATCTGCATAGCCTGAAAAGCTTTTCAGTAAAGTACAGCTAACACTTCCCTTAGTAATTATAACTTCATATTTTATTTCAAATACAGTAGGTTAAGAATAATGGTAGATGCTTTGTGTCAGGTGCACTTCAGCAGGGTTACCATAATGACAAAAACTTATAACACAATTTTCTTATCATTTGAAACTGCTGATTATAATAAATACATTTAATCTGGAAACTTTCCAGTAAAAAAAAGGTAGACTTCAAAAATGTAAGAAGCTAACATGAGTTTCACTGAACTTCCTTCTGGGTTTTGGTTGTTTGCTTTGTTTTGGGAGGGCTGGATTTGAAAATCACATTTTGCAAAAGTTAGAATGTTTCAAATCTTCAAACAGAAGCAACTTCCAAGAAAATGTTCCCATTTAGCTGAACCAACTCTTGCTTGTAAAAAAACAATGGAAATACAATTTGGTTGGATTCCAGACAAAATTCCCTCTCTGCATTCCCTCTCCTGCCTTTATTTGGGACTACCAATGAACCAAAAGCACACAGTATTCAGATGGCTCGAGATTCTTGGATGGTAAAGAAATAACAGTTACTAAAGGGCTTTTCAGAGATCAGAGGAAAGCACAATGGGAACCTAAGCATGGAAATCAACGCCAAAGAAAATCAAATAGAAGTGCAACACAAATGTTTAATAGTGAGGTTGATTTCTGCTGGAACCAGCTACAAAGAGTAGTGGTAGATTCAAGACTGCAAAAATTCCAGGTGCACATTTTAGACAAATGTCAGCCACTGGGCTCCGTATAAAAGTAGATGGAATAAATTTTGTGGCCTATAACATACAAGAGATTCGACTACATGACCTAATGCTCCCCATCTGTCATTAAGGTCTATTACAAATAAGCATTAGTGCTCCCCATTAGCAAAGCTAAATCTTGGACATCAGGAAAAAAAACTTTTTTTGAGCTTTTTCTTTTGATGGATGGCTGCTGCGAAGTCACAGAAAAGCTCTGGAGAAAGCAGTGCTCATTCAAAGTGTATAAATAACTCTTACTGAGACTGAAACAATGACTTTGTGTATACTATTTGCACTTCAAACTCAGTGCAATCTTTTTGAAAGAATGAACTGTTCCTGCAATGTTTGCCAGCTGGGGAAGATTTGTTCTTGTATGTTAAGTGTTTGCCTTGTGCTTAATACAAATGTATATTTGGTTCATCTTCCTTACTGAGAGCCTTTTTTGTTTACAGTAGCTGTTAACTTACTAATACAGCAGGGACTGTAGACAGTGCTACATTGTTTTACGTAGCCTGGTGCTATCTGGCAGAAACAATTTTTTTGGAAGGGCAGTAGCCACTAGCATGGTAGTTTGTTTAAAAAAAAAAAAAAAAGTAAAAGGAGGGAGATGAAGGTGTGGTTAAGAAGTACAAGAAAAAATGGTATTTTTCACTGTCAGTGGTTTACAGGCAAAAAACCATGACATTCACCGAAACAGAACTACCTACTTTATCCTTTGGTCATCGGGCTGACTTTATACTCAGCACATTATCATTCCCATTACAGTAAGCACTAAGGGCCCCGTATGACCTGGGGTTTTTGTTTCACTTAGCACAAGACAAACAGAGCTGTACCAAGGATGGGAGAGGGAAAAAGTAGTGCACAACTTTGGTGGGATCAAGTGGGACTCAACATCCAGTTAGGGCTAGGTCTGCTGTTTTGCGTGTCTTCACCAAGTAGCCTGCAGTGCATGCTGTTTTGATTTTTTGCCCAGGGGTGGAACTACACAGAATAAGGGCAGCTCTTTCTTCTGATAAAAGCACCAAGCAACTTCACTCAGCAATGCAGCGTGTTTGCTCGCTCTGTGGTCAGGCATAACAGAAGCACACAGGGCTTGTGTTTACCATCCTCTTACCTCCTAAAAATCACTGGCAGAAGATACAGCAGGTTTTGGCATACTTTTTTTCTGCTTGATCCTTTGTTCAAATTTAAAGTCTATTTCATTAGATATGCTAAGATCCGCAATTCTGAATCAGCGAGTCTTCAGTCCAAAACTGCATTCTGACCACGGAGGTCTTTTTTTATGACCATGAACTGTTCCTTCCCATGTGTGGTCTGGATTTCTTATGAGTTCAGTTATGCCAAAATGGACAACTTTATGTCAGTTACAAAATGGAGCCAAGCAAGTGCTTTCACATAGTTCAGCCTCACATGGAATTTGTTATTGAATCCAGCCCCATCTTCTCATTAGAACTTTTGTTTGTGTAGCAATCCATTTTCCAGGTGTACCAGTGCTGGAAGACAGTGAGAAAACATCTCACTTGTGTTCTGTACTGCTTTGCTTAGGGATGTGATTATTTTTTACTGAAAGGACAAGAACAAGAGCCAAATGCAATGGGGCAAAGCAAATTATTTCAGCCAGTCCTACAATAAGACATCCTTTTATTCCATTCCTAAAAAACCTAAAACTCTGAAAGAGTAAAATTGTCACCTGTGAAATGGCAGAAACTGGTAAGTAGCAGAAAACAATGCTTTCAATATTGGACAATCCCTTTTACCAGTGTCCTTCAGACCTGCTCTTCTCAATTCCCCTTCCATCAAATGGTTTCAAAAACAGCTTTGGTGTTTTGCTGGCACTTCACAGCAATGGAAGTTGAACACTGAACAGGTATCCACAGTAATATTCAAAACTTCCCTAGACAAAACCCTGAGAAATATTTTCTATCTTCAGAGTTGTCTCTGCCTGATGAGGAGTGGGATGGCCTTCCAAGATCTCTTCTAGCCTCAGTTCAGCAGCTTCCCCTGGGAGAGTTAAGTCTTCTGTGATTTAGTTTCATCTTGGTTTATATATTTAGGTGGAAATTACAAACTTTTTTTTTAAGACAGCTGCTCATTCTTTATTTTTTTCTGAAATAGACATGCTTCCTTGATGTCATGTCAAGTATTTCTTACCAATATTAAATATTCTGCAAAGTATCTTTAATATATCCTTTTTTGCTATTTCTGACATTTTACTACAGTGAGCTGAGCTCACAGTCCATTGGTTATTTGCAGGCACCTCCATCAACATGAGCTATTTGCCTTCTAAAGCCATCATCTTTGTCCTTACTGAATATCAAAAACAACCACCAAAAAAATTTCTATTAGTTTCAGTGCCTCCTTTTGAACTACAGGATATAAATCATCTTGTCCTTTTGCTAGGTTTAACTGTCTCTGCTCAATCTACTGTGTGATGCAATTGTAAAAGTCCTTTTAAAAACTTAATTTTCTATTCTTACGGGTACTGCTTCAGGTCTTGGAGTTGCTACTATTCTGCTACTTTCTTCACTTCAGTGTTCCCAAACAAAGAAAGTTATGTTCCAGAAGTTTATATCTGTTTCCTTCAGAGATAACAAAATTAAATTATTCACTAACGGGTATCGTTTTATTGTGCTGACTGTGCAAAAATGGTCCCATCTGTTAGCAGTTGCTTACTACTCCTGCCCTGATACAGTGCCAGCACAACAGTCAAAGTGCTTTATTTTACATGTCAGTGTTCAAATCTTTTCTAACAGCAGATAAAAAGAAATTCCTTTTCCTCCATCTTCATTCCCTCCTAAATCCTATCGTGACTTATGTCTCTTTCTTTATCAGTTCTCCAATTTCTTATTTTATTTTATTTTTATTTATTTATTTATTTATTTTTCAGGTCAAACCATTTGGATGTGAAGCTCAGGGACATGATTTAGTGGAGGATTGTTAGAGTTAGGGAGATATGGTTAGGTCATGGTTGGACTCAGTGATCATTAAGGTCTTTTCCAACCTGAGTGATTTTATGATTTTATGATTCTATTTAATTATGGGATTGTACACTGGCATTTTAAATTCCTCAAGAACATCAATAGTAACAAACCCTGCCATCCCAGCTCAACTTATGAATATATACACAGTGTGAATGAAATAAGGGGAAGCAGTGTTTTCCTACTGTGGTGCATCCTAGGTGCTGGGATGGTCTGTCTGGGGATAGAGTGTCCATTTTACCAACTAGAAAAACATGAGCAATGGAAGTGGCCAAAAGAGGTTGTCGGTTATACTGACACTCACCCCACAGAAACAAGCATCAACCCAAATTGGAAATGGACTAACAGATCCAAAAAGTGGTACTTTTCAGCACTGCCAACAGCAACAGTGGGTCACCTTTGCTAGTGCAGGCTTTTACGAGTTTGGCACACAGGCTGTTGTTCATCAATGACAAAAATGCAGCGTTAACAGTGGTGACTATGTTGAATAATGATGTTTCGTAGTTGAGAATTTGCTCTATTAAATAATGTTATTTTGCTCTTTATATCTAATGTAATTTCCATGGAAATAAATAGGTGGCATTGTTTTTTGTGCAACTTACATATATGCAGCCCAAGACAACTCCTCTTCATTCAGTACAGTCCAGGTAAGACAGAAGGTTGGACTCCCATGGGTTAGCATTTGGGTTAGAGTTAAGTTAATTGCAATAACCAGTGAGAAGTTAAACTGGGTTAGTAGGATTTGGCAGAATTAGGCTGGATAGGGTAAAATCTGGCTCTGTTGGAGATGGAATTACAAAGCATTTCTGTAAAGGGGATGGAATATTTTGGCAAACAGGGTCTGCAGGAAAGCAAGGTATGGGGTATGTGTTTGTTTGGTGAGAGAGGAGCACTCAAGCACAGCTAGATCTCCAGAAAGTGGAACAAAAATCTTTGACAAATGATGCATTAAGCATGTTTCATCTGCTTATCATCTCCTGAAAAGAAGAAGGGTCTGCAGGGAGTTCTTACGTTGTGTTGTACTTTTTGGATTAATACCTAAATACCAGTGATACATTACTGCTGTATGCTCATTAAAGAACAAAATGAAGGAAAAGCTGACAGAAAGGCCAGGTGTTTTTTGTTAGTCCTTCGGTCTGCAGGAGAATTTATTTGACAAGTTTAAGATGTGGCCCAGTAAACTGCCTTGCTGTTTACATTGGAAGGAGAAATGTCTAAGATTTGAGGGGCTGAGCATTATGTTGAGAAGTACTCAAATTTATTAAGAAAGCCTGACCCCAGTATCGAGTCTTTTATTCCCATATTTCATTCTATTTCTTTCACCATTAAGTGACTGCAAACAAGTTAGGGCCTTTTATTTTTTGAATGCTTTTTTTTGACAATTTTTAGGCAAGTTTTGTGTTTGTTTCCTCAGAAGAGAGGCATACCAGTCTGAAATAAAACCTTATTACCAATCCCCTGTGACAAGACAGTGGGAAAATCTTCAGCAGGTGCAACAAGCGGTAGGATAACATGAACAGATGCTGAGGGACTCGAAAATGGGGCATCCCCTAACATCTATACCTCTGTGACTGTGGGTGCTGGGTGAGTATTACCAGGGAATGAGCCACAGAAAATATCTGGGCCTGGTTCCATCCCTGAATTTTCTTTCTTTCGCTGCTGGCAAGGACACTACAGTGAGAATCATCTGACCCTACGAGGATTTCTTACAATTTTAAGCTCTTAACCTACGATGAGTCAAAACTTGAAAACTGAAGAACATTTTTAACTTCTGAAAACCTTGGTCAATGCAAAACTGGGACTGAAAGTGGAGAGAGACAAGTGAGTTGTTCATCCACCTGTGAGTTAACTGGAGGGAAGCTACCAAGTGTCCTCTTCTGTCCCTTTGACTCCCATGCTTGTGGTTTAGCAGGAGGCAAGTGCAGTTCCTGGGATCAGAGACTAGAGTAGTGGGTGGCCAATGTGACTTGGCTTTCTTTTCCATTCCCTTTGTATCTCTTCTGAAGAGCAGACCACCATCTGAGTCCAGCACATCCTTTTTATGTCTCATAAACAAAATCAGGTAATCTTGTAGAACGTTTTAAAACACAGACAAACCTGTTTCTCTAGTAAAAATATGGGATGCAGAAGCAGCAATGTTTTCATTCCTGTATGTTTTTTGTTATTATTGTTGTTATGTACAAAACTACTCATCAAAGCTGCAACACATGGTAAAAATGACAAGATAAGATCCATGTGTAAATAAAAGTCTTGGCAAAGAAAATGCTAGTATGCTTTGCAATGGAAAAGATAAATGGTCATTACAGTTCCTGACATTACATATCCCTTCACAAATAAATGAATTTTCCTCTCCAACAGACACAAAACATTGCAGAGCTCCTCCAGTCAGATATCTATACCCTTTACTTCTCATTCAGCTAGATTAATTCTTTGCTATTGCTTTTGTCAATTTTCTTGTTCCTTTGTTTATCCTCTCTTCCTTTTGGATACTTTTCGTCAGCATCAACCCAGCAATGTGTAATTGCAGCCAGACTTCTGATGCCAGTCGGTACTCAATCACATGAGTGTCAAATAAGGGAAACAGGATCTGATCCTGATCCAGGCAGCCAGAACACATTCCTAATACACTGGTTTTTTTATGGTGGTGTAGGGTTGCGTATGAAGTGGTTAGTGGGACAGAAAGGGGCTTTACAGTCAGATCTAGTGGTAGAAGAGGACTATGCCATCCTCTTCTGAAATTAACAGCATTGAAAAGCTTTTGAAATATATTTCTTTCTTTGGGTATTTCAGCTCACATTTTGCCAATAATGCATATCTATTTTTCAAGGCATAATTAAAAGTCTAGTAGTTCCTACAGTTATTAGTTCTTCAGTAGTTCATTTCAGTACTAAGCAAAGTTACTACTGACAAAGGGTCTGCTTAAGTTAGTAAGAATGCCGATCCAGTCAGCAGACACTGGTTTCTACTACAGTCTTTAGAATATACTGAATTACAATAATGCCTATGAATTCAAAGGGGGCAGTTTGACTGCTAACATTATGCAAGAACAAGGTGAGAACATATCAGCAGTAACACTGCATATAAAAAAATAAAATAAAATTTGCATTTTAACCAGATGTTGCTACTGTAGATGTGAAATTACCAGTAAAATTTCTCTGAATTCCAATGTTATGAAGGCTCTTCAGCATGACACAGACCTTTCACAGGAACATGACTACCTGTCAAATGAACCTTGAGGTACTAAATAGATATAGAGATATAGACTTACTTTATGTAATTCAGGCATGTTATCCCAAATGGAATTTTTCTTGTTGAATCTATTCTTGAGAGAGTTTCTCTGTGACTGCTGTATTTCTAAATGCCCTTAGGCAATTGCTATATACAAGCAATGTCTCAATTTTCCATTTGCACAGGATAACTCCTTCGGCTATCACCAGTCTCACTGACACCAACATTTGCTATTTGTTAGTTTGTCAGTCAGTCTGTTCCTAAAAGATAGACTTGATTATGGTTCCAGCTGGGAGCTTTATTGAAGCAAATTCTTCCAGAGACAGTTGTGGTGAAACAAGATATTAGAAACTGTTCTGTGAATGCTGAGACTTTTGCTGCCTCTTTTTTTAACTTTTGGTCTTTTCAGCATTTGGGAACAGAATTAACAGTTGTCATAGAGCAGAGAAAGAATTTTTGACTCACAAACATGGGAGTTCTACTACTCCTTTCAAAATGTATGGATGCCAGGCACAAGACCAACACTTGTGTTGTGCCAGTGTGTCACAAGCCCAGAGATTATCCCAACAGCCCCAAAATGTGATGTTATCTGCTGTATCATTCAATGCATGAGGAAAAGCCCCTGGAATATCACATCAGTTAACATCAAGTGTTGTCACCAGGTGTTCACAGAAAGCCATGAGATGGCTGCCAGGCTGCAGGCAGATGTATATTAAACACAGTTGTGTGGGATTTCAGTGCCCTTTATTTGCTTTAAATGTTACTGAAGGCAATTTTTGTTTTCAGTTTTGGCTTAACGTACAACTGAAACTCAGTGATGCACAGCCAAAACCCACAAGTCTTCCCCGATTTTGAATCAAACTTCTACAAAACCACAGTGTTTATCGTGGTTTCTACATGAAGTCATAATTAACCCCAGGTTTGCTCAAAACTTCATCCAAGCTAACTGAAAATTCTGTAAACTGTGGGGAACCTAGTCGAAGGATTGGGTAAGTATGAAAACACAAGCTGATATTTGAGTAAGGCCTGGTACTAGTTTTTACTGAAAAAGTTTCAAATGTCTGTAGTTGCCGCATGATTGCTTTATCCCACAGGATGGATGCTAATAGAGCTATGGAGCTGAATTTGACTTCTAAACTACAGAATCACTTTAAGGGTTCAGTATTATCCAGGATTCCAGTTTTATAACAGATATACTAAAGAGTTACTAATTAAAAAAAATACTCTTTACTCAACTTGTGGAGTTTCTTAATTAGGAAATCAAACTTTTTTTTTGAACTTTTTTGGTCTGGCAAGCAATACATTTTCTTGAGTAGTTTCAAGTAGTTACAATTATTCCTGCTCTCAGAGTCGCTTCAAGTCAAGATCAATTCAACAACATTGCTTAGCGTTATAGTTTTCTGTATATTTATTGCCACTTAAGTTAAAAAATGAAGTATTTCATTTCTGCTTGAATTCAAAACTTGTAATTTTAACACTAAATGTACTAAGTAGTCACAACTTTATCACTTAATGTAAGCATTAAATACAAATGGAGTGCATATGTATATGGCTATATTAATAAACACATAAGTTTTTGCCTCAGTTGATTAAAATTCAACAGCTATGCAAAGATTTTGCACTAGCTTGACCCTTGAGTAAAGCAAATCCTCTAAACAGGAACTAAGCAAGCACTGGGAGTTTTGCAATTTGCTTCATTAATTCTGACCCTTTATTTTCAAGATTCTTTCTCCCAAAAGTAATTTCTCTCCATTATCTTATCACTCCATAATTTCATACTCAATGCCAGGTTTCCAGAGATTTCTCTCCATATGGGAACTTCTTCAGCTAGATTATGTTCAGTCACTGTGCAGCAGTCTCAGGGAAGTGGGTCTTTTGCATAACTTCCTTCACACATATCATCCACCAATATGTTTCTGGAATTAGAACAACAATTCTTTGTTAGCAACATGAATGTGTTTAAACTTAAAAAACAAACAAACATATCAAAACAAACAAACAAACAAAAAACCCCACAACCAAAAAATCTACTCTTTTGTAATTAGAGGCCCTTGGAATTCTAGGATTTGATGCCAACAACTAGTGCTTTTCAGGTTTCCATTTCAGATAACAGAGAGAAGAGCACTGTATGTATAACCATTTCCACATTCATAGTTTCCTTTCTATATGTATTCATTTCTAGAGAATATGCCCATTTGACATTCTACAAGCTTTCTCTGTCAATCGCCTATACCTCAACCAGAGCTTGGATATTCCTTCCTTGGAAATAACCTACTGGCCTGGCCAAGATTCACAGGCAAACAGGTAGGGCACTTTGAAACAGATCAAAAAGAGCGAAGACACTGATTGAAAAAATATACAGGAATGCAGGGAAGGAGACGGATCTTTCAGATACTGAACTTTAGACACTGAACGACAGATCTACAAGAAGTTCTGCTATCTGCAAGTCCCATCTTTATTGGCATACAAAACTGGGGAGCCGGTAGGTTAAACAAGGAGAAACCCTAACGCTGCCTTCATTTTTGCTAGTGTCATTCTCCTTGTGCTCACAGCCCACTGACTGCAAAACTTCGCTTTAAGCATTAGACAGAGAACACACTTGGCATTGCTTAGCAGTCCCTGAGGAGCTGTTTAAAAAACTGGTCTGGGGAAATTAAATTCCTCTTTTCTCTGTGACTACACAAGATGGTACATATAATTTACACTTCAGATGGTGATGGATTTACACTAGAGGAGTAGGAGAGCAATGACTCTCAGCATTGAGGCTTGTGGAAAACCTTCCAGAAGAGGAAGGAACCTAAAGCAAAATACATAATCAGTTCATAGGATCAGAGGGAAAGAAAATGATCATTTTGCACAAGAGGCAGTAATCACTGCAATCCAAAATGTTTTAGCTTGTGGGTTTATAACACTGAGAAAGACAACTCCTAGCCATTTATGTTACTGAATATTCAAATTGTTTTTATAGGTTTATTACAGAAGCTGTTTTAACTAGACTCTGGCACATATTTCCATACATCTGTAAAGAATACAAACACCCCTTTCTTTGCAGCTCATTCATGCAAGGGCCACCAGTCATGTAAGCTTCAGCACAACGTATTTTGAAATCAAATAAATCAAGCATAGTAGTGAAACAAGCAGTAGTAATAAAAATAATTAATAAATAGCGACAAGGTAATTAACAGAAGGAAGGAAAGAAAGATCATAAACCAAATGAGTAAAATAATAGATGCTCCTCCAATCAGTCTCCTGGTTGGGAAAAGCTTTATTTTCGGACATCTTACAGAATAGATCTGGCCTCTGGGCAAACAGATTGAAAAGCCAAAGAGGAGTTTCTGTCCTACCGGATGACAAACATTGGAGCTAAGATTCATGGACATCCTTCTGCATCTAAGAGTATAATATGGCAAATGAAAGATTCACATTTTTTTCCCTTGCCCAAAGGGTTTTGCTGTGCTTGAATACTTACACGAACAGAAGGTTCCTTTTCTTGGGCATCAACTTTAAATTATTTGTTCTGGACTTTCTCTTCCTTCCTACAGGGAAATGTCCTTTGTAAAGTGAATGACAAGCAAGAGCAACAGCAAAAAGGAGAAAGATTCACCTGTCTCACAGGAACAGAGTTTTCTCATCTGCAACTATTCCTAGGTCCCAAGAAATTGCTTTTTGTCTGTGCTTTTGCCTCCAAGTTTATACATCTTCATTACATAAGACCTTCTACAGGACTTTCTTCTAACAATGACCTCAAAGGACCTATTCACAGATTCAGCGAATTATGGGATATTTCAGGTTGGAAAGGACACAGAGGATCTCTAGTCCATTCTCCTGCTCCATACAGGGTCAGCTGTGGGGACAGAACAGATCTTGCAGGGCATCTGAGTCCCACTGTGTCCAGGGAATCAGCCTCACTGGGAACTTGTTCCAGAGCAGGAATGCCCTCATGGTCAAGCAATATTTCTCTATATATAGTCATTTGCAACTTATCTAATTTCAATTCATGTCCACCAAACTCAGCAACAGAACTTAACACAAAATTGACAAGAACTGAAATCTTCAACCTCAGCAACTTTGCAACAACCATTTAGTTCAGAATAATCCTTTTCCACACATACTCCATCTCCCGGCGTACACTTCCTGAAGTGCCTCCCATGCCTTTCCATCAAATTGGAGACAATGAAGTGAAGATGGAAGGTCATGGAAGTAACCCATGCCTCAGAAACAGATAGAAGATTTCTGGTACCTCTCTACCATCTTAGGTCTATGATCATGCAAGTGTTTTCATACATCATTTTAAAGAGAATTCTACAAATATTTTTCTACGTATCTGTGTTATATTTTCATGCAAATCATGTACTTCCTCAATAAATTGTGATCTTAGATCTGTCATTAGTCTATAAAATTTCTGCAGCTGTATTTTTCACTTTGATCTGCCCATTAGTTGGCTGTTGTAACATAACATGTAAATTTAGTCAAGCAGGCTGTACTAAGAAAATTCTGCTACAAGATGGCCTGATTGTCTAAAACGGAATCCCTATAAACTTCTTTAAACAATATTGGAAATCAGAGTTGTCCTTATATGTTCCCTTGGTTCAAAACATAGCATCACAAATCAAGTATGAGTAGCAACACGCAGCTGTATTGTTACATCTATGAAGAACAAAATCTGAAGTGACAATAAAAGAGAACTGAGATTCACAGAAGATAGATCATCTAGCACTTGGAAGCAGTAAACAAGATTCCTTAAAAAAGAAAGACCAAAAACACCGAAGTAGTAACAACCAAACTGAGGAATGAAGGAGACAGTCTGCTAAAACCATACTGCCAAAACCACACAAATAAGAGCAGTCATGTGCAGCTGAAGCACACCCTGACTGTTGCATCCTGGTTCTTGGATAGACACAGCTGCCAACTCTCTGCTGAACGGTGCTGTAGCCTAGCTTACAGCCTCATTTATTTTGTGCTCCAAGGGCTCCAGGTTTATAGATCCCCAGCTGTACACCTGAATACGTAGTGCCCATGCACTTTATTTTATATTAAGATGCTCCCAGGTACTTAGTTCCAGGTTTTTCTGCTGTGATGTTCATTTCATACCAGGAATTACTGAAATTCTGCAGCACAGTTCAAGTACTTTCATTTTTTGGAGTTCATTTTTCGGAGCTCCAATTCCGTACTGAAGTTGGAATAAATTTTGGAAAAAGTTGTGTAAGACTTCCCAAAATTGACAGCTGAACATATGAATTTTTGCATAACAACTTCTCTAGTTTCCAAGGAGCATAGCTAAGGCCTACCTATTTCATACATATTTTACACATTCAAAAAACGTGTTTGAATACGTAGTGGAAAATGTGGATCAAATTCAATTTTCTGAAATGGTGTTTACTGTCAACCCATGTGCAAGGAGTGCTGTTTCATCTCTTGTTTATGTCTCCAGAAAAACATAGGTCTCCGAGAAGCCCTTTGGGTTGCCTGCCATTCCCACAGGGGCATCTTAGATACCTCAAGACAGATAAAAATTCATACTTTCCACAACAAGTTTCGTTGCCGATAGAGACCCAGGTTGCTATGTGCTTGCCTGAGTATTGACCCAAGGCCTTCAGATTTCATTCGAGAAAAATTCCAGTTAAAAGAATGGGCCTTTCAAAATATGGAGACTATGCACCCATTACAGTCACTTGAACATTCTGCATTTGGTTGTTGTTAAGAGACATTTTCTGTGAACTGCTAAATACTTGCACAATCCAGGCTTTTAATAGTAGACGTGGGCCTTCAGCACCTTCCCATGTCAGAAATTAACTTCATCTTCAGTCTACCAAGAAAATGTACATAGTTTTTCAGAATTAATATCCACACGATGACTAAATTATGTAAACAACTGAAGGGAACTATTGGTTAGCCATCAATAGTGGATAAGTGCCAACTGTCAATGGTGTTTTAATATCCATAGGTGGTTATTACTTTCAAATACTATAAAAATACCCAGTAGGAAATACCAAGCCTGATCTGCAGATGGTGAAACTCAGACTAGTTTCACTGTGAGCTCCAGTTCCTAATTCTAATTTAATAGGGCAACCACATAATTAAATTGTGATATAATTTATTCAGGATTAAGGGACACATGTGTACTGAATATGAAATATATGTTTCTAATGACCAGCTGCTACTTACCTCTATTTCTTCCTTAACACGAACTCAAGTGAATGAGATAGATTGGAGCAGTGGACAACCAGTGACAGTATGAAGTTCAAAAAAAGAAAATGCTGGATTCTGCACCTGGGATGGAGTAATGCCAGACACAGGTACAGACTAGACAAATGACTGGAGAGCAGCTCAGCAGAAAGAGACCTGGGGGTGCTGGTGACAGCAGCTCAGCATGAGCCAGCAGTGTGCCCTTGCAGCCAAGAGGGCAAACTGCATTTTGGGGTACATCAAACACAGCACGGTCAACTAGTCCAAAGAGGTAATTCGCCTGCTGTATTTAGTGTTGGTGCACCTTCATCATGAATACTGTGTACAGTTCTGGGCTCCATAATATAATAAGGATGCTGAAGTTCTTGAAAGTGTCCAGAGAAAGGTAACAAGGCTGGTAACAGGACTGGAGGGCATGTCTGAGAGGAGAGACAGAGGACATTGTGCTGTCTGGGCTGTAGAGGAGGAGGCCAAGAGGTGATCTCTATGCTCTCTGCAGTTCCCTGAGGAGGGACAACAGAGGGAGGTTCTAGGTCCCAAACTGGAAGTATTTAGTGTAAAATTGTTGTAGAATCAAGAATCATAGAATCACCAAGGTTGGAAAAGACCTACAAGATCATCCAGTCCAACTGTCAAAGAGAAGTTAAAATGAACAGCTGTTTTTTAACCCAGTTTGAAAGTATCCTAGATGTTATCAAACATATTTTACAAACTTGAATTATTTATAAATCTGTTGTGGTGGAAGGTAATGTCAAAGATTCACCAAGAAGTGTGATTTGAATTACAAATAGGATGAAATATCAAATCATCATTGCAGTCCTTCTCTCTGCAGACCAGTTATCTGAGTGTAGATGTGTGCACTGAGATGGAACTCTACTTTGCTAAAGATGCCAGTAACTGAGCCTGAATGCAAAGCAATGGAAGCAGTCTCACTCTATGGTCTATATGTATGAGTACATATACAGCCTTTCTCTCACATGACTTCTATTTCACTTCCTTTGAGAAATCTGGACCCTTCTTTCCAGCATGGGAGATGCTCAACAGTGTATCAGAGGTGA
>VXAB01008025.1:0-55392 GCA_013399175.1 Odontophorus gujanensis
ATGATGCTGAATAAGGGGTGGAAAAAAAGCTCAAGCAGCATTTGTTTTCTGAAAATCTCATTCCTGATTTGGTCTGTGTAAGATCCATCTAAATACACTATCTCTCCTCATTCTGTTGAGAGAATTATTCTTTGAGATCCTTAACTCTACACTGCATGCCTTGTAAGCTGTTTATATGGGTCATGTCAGTGAGAGACTTGTATTTGGATATTTAAGTATCTGTTAAGGTAAAATATCTTCTTAGAAGAGGTTCCTTCCTAAAGATGTAAAAAGGCACTGCAAAAAAGGTAATTTAAATGAGCAGGGAACAGCTTTAAAATACAGATCTGAAAAGAATGAGGGAGCTCTGAATTTATGAGAGAGAATTAAAATAGTAAAATAGAATACTGTGGAGAGGAAACAGGAAGATAAGCGTAAGCTGCTAGAATCAGTGGAGATGGTTTAATATAGGTATGGAAAATAAAACAAACAGCAAAAGCTATGATTACATGATAAATCTTAAGGCAGAAACAAAAGATAAATTGAACTTCTTTGAGGATCACCACAGTTCATAGACTCACAAGGTATAATTAGAAAGACACTAGCAGTGCCATTTTCAGCTGATTTGAAGAGACAAAGCAGTAGGATAAGCAAATTCTTTAAAGATGAAAACATGGTGCAAAGATAGATAAAGCAAGTGTATTGATGTTAAATTAGTAATAAAATTACTGCAATTTACAGATGTCTCAGTGATTTTGTAGATGAAGCTCTCAAACACCAGCAAATTGTAAATGGAAAATGTTTCAAAGAATAAAATGGTCAAAAGTAGAATAAGAACAGTTCAGGGTAGTAACACTGCTCTGTTACACAGCAAATAGAGTTTGACTCTAAGGATTTTACCTACTAGCAGATGTTTTGTTCTTTCTCAAGGATATGACAGTGTTATTGTTTCAGAATCTCAGAGTGCTGATTGCTGGACTAATGAAGATTAGTTAAGTTGGGTAGGACTATGAATTGTACTTGTTTAGCCCCATTGAAATCTTGTCTAGTCCATAAGTCTTATGTTCTAGGCGGATCTGAGCTTGGTCCCTGCATGGTGTAGAATCATTGATGCACTTAAGAAAGAGCTCATATCACAGCTGGCAACCTGCTAGCTTTCAAATCCAGGGATTAAGCCATAAACTTGATAGGCCTCAAGTTACATGTTGGTGAATTCTGTCTCTGTGTTTGAAAACACCAACAGTTGCTTCAGAAATACAGTAAACATTTTAACACAAATTTGTATCTATATAATCTGTGAAAGGACATGTGAAAGGGAGTTCTTACATACCATCCCATAGTGTTATTTTTAACTCAGGTGGAAATAGTTATTTTACAGGTGAGATATTTGTCCCCTAGAAAAGAATGGATACAATGAGGGAAAACTAAGTTTGATGAAAGGATGGAGAGTGAAAATGATGTTTATATTTTCTATCTGAGAACTGAGCAATATTATTGATTCACCTTAGGTTTCTATCTCCTTTAATTAAGTAGAAATACCAATTGACATAAAATGGGGTCACAGATAAGTCTAGAGCAAAATAATCTGATTTTTTCTGCATCTTCTGCTGCACTGGAGAAGACTTCCAGTGGTATCAAACAGCTTTGCTTTTCTGCTTAAAGCAGATGGAAAGTGTAAGGAAGAAGGACCTGTAGAATTGTCTATTAGTTTTCAAAAATGCTGGAAACATTCTGCTTCTCAAACTTTAATATTTCAAAGGACCAAGAAGACCTTCTGTCTCAAGACTCAATGAAAATCACAGTTAAATCTGCATTGGGATTTAAACAAGAAGATTTGGGTTCTTAATGTTGTTTTATCCGGTTGGGAGAGCTCTCCATAGTGGGATGGAAATATAATTCTACTTCATATAGGAGCTTCATATAGATAAAAAAATTATGTCAGTTCCTGTGTAAACAAGTCAGTCACAGTATTAGACGTACTGAAGAATACAGGAGGAGTGAACTGGAAAATCCTCACATAATAACTAAGAAGAATTTTAGGTCATTACTTCTAGGAAATAATTTACAAAAAAAAAAAAAAAAGATGCCAGAAACTTCACATGATCTGTATGGATAAAACTGATATACTGAGCAGATGCTAAAAAGTACTACAAACAGGAAATAGCAGCCAGTAAAAAATAAACCAGGTCTTATTTTTATTTGTTTGTTTGTTTGTTTTCATTATGGTGCTATAAGGTTTTAAATTTCTGGCATTTTGGAGTTGAAATTAGATCTCAAGGTTTGTGAGGTAGGGAGTGGGGAGTAAATCTGCATGTCTTGTTTATAAATAAGATTAAAACCTCTGTGTGCATAAAAAATGAACTTCTTTTGTTTTAAAGATCCAAGGATAGCATAATTTTATGTTGAATTTTCTTCTTTCTAACCAACGAATCTTAAAGATTTTCACACATGGCACTACAAGGGGTCTATTCTCTCAACTGATGTGAGCTCCCTCTGTATGGAAACAATATTATCCAGTGCTTAAGATGATCAATCAAAAATAATTTACCTATTTAATATTTTAAAAGATATTTGAGTTTTAAATGAACGTAAATAAAATTAGCTCAAGTGGCATTTTACTTGGGCATTCTTGCTTAAGCAAATAGGAAAATTGAATCAGATTTCCGATACTTCATTTATGCATATTGCCTCTTCTCCTGTCAGTGGGTAATGCTGTAAAGAGTCTGACTCTTCTTGACTCACTCCCATCAGGTAAGATCCCCCTGCAACTCCTCATTCTCAAGCTGAACAGTCCCAGTTCTCCAAGCATCACTTCTTGTATCACTTGTTCCAGTCTTCTAATCCTCAGTGTGACCCTTTCCTGGACCTGCTTTGGAGTCCATGTTTGTATTGTACTGCAGAGCCCAGACCTGGTCAGAATATTCCAGATGTATCTCACCAAGGCTGAGCAGTGGGGAAAGATAATTTCCCCTTGACCTGCTGGCAACACTATTCCACACTTTTGCCGAGGACTCTATTAATCTTGTTTACCTCAACTCCATGTTGTGGCCAACTGCTTATCTACTAGGACTTCACAGGTCTGCCAGGAAGCATCACCTTCCAGACTATTGGCCCCCAGTACATAACTGGTGTAGGGTGTTGTTTTCCCCAGGTGCATGACTTGGCCATTTCCATTCTTGAAGTTTCTGTCTGTCCATTTCTCCAGCCTGCTGAGGTCCCTCTGGTCTATTAGCCACAAATGGGTCAAGTTTAAATAAGATTTTTATTTTAATTTGCCAGTTATGAAGAAAATTGTCTTTGGAATCAGAAAAATATTGTAATCATCCTATATTAAATAGCTTATTTTGTGTTTCACTGGTGCTTTTTAACAAGAGACTGAAAACAACAGTAGAAATTAAAATGTTGCCTGGATAATTTTGAAGCTCAAATTTCAACCAAATTGTCCAAGTGGAATTAATTTAATCAGACTTTTGCAAATTGATTCAAGTACCTCTTTGACTTTTACTTCCCCATTTGGGATCAGAGAATTTACTTTCCTTTCTGCCTCGAGTTTTGGGAAAAAAATGCAATGCGCAATGTGGAGAAAGCATGTAATCACCTATGATAAATAGAAATGACTGTGAAAGCTTGTGGAACTTCCTTAATTAAAATCTGTTCAGTGCCATCAAAGCTAAAGTGATAGGAAGAAATGGTATCTTTAAGTACATGATTATAGAATTACCACATTTTTCAAGAAATTAAGAAAAAATTGCTCTGTGCCTTTTATTTTACTCAATTTTTATTAGCTTTTTTTTTTAATCAGTTAGCATTTTTCAAAAACACAGTAATATTATACTTTTCATAGAAATCCATCTTTCATTGATGATTGTTTAAAAATGTTTATACACCTTCTCACCCTATGGGTCTGATGCTACAATACTGAAATAATTTATTTGACTTCAGGGATTTAAAATGTTACCTTATGAGATAAAACATTCCCACTGAGACTTTTGATGGGTAGAGAGAGAGCCTAGTAACCTACTAAGAGCCCTTCAAAATAATGGCAGAGAATGCATTTACTGTAGTTTTGATGACATGGTAGTGGTGATTTAGAACACATTTCCCATGGAAGCAATATTAGGCATACAGTGATGAAATAAATCATAATTAGTTGTTGACATCTCTTAACCTGCAATTTTTTTGGAGCCATGATAAATTTTATGATTAGAGTATAGCATTCTGTGACCTAGAATCCAAGGTTGATTGACTGCCTGAGTTCATCATAAAAATAAACAACCAATCTTTACCTTGAACTCTTAAAAAAATTACTGCAGCAGATTCAATGGCCAATAATCTTTAATAGTTATGATTAAATAGCAGACATTACAGAATTCATTTTGTGCCCTTCTAGTACAGTATTCAGAGGCTCCTGTAACATGAATGAAACCAGAAGGCGCACTGATCTTCCTGAAAAACAAATCAAACTGAAAAGAACTAGAACAAAAGTTTTCATTTATTTGGTTCAATATGGAATATAATGTATATAGTTTGGAAAACAATCTGATGTCTTAATTTTCTTTTTCCTGGAATTTCTACCATATATACAGACAGATATAAGCAAATAATAACTGTTGTGTCTTACTGTAAGTTTGTAAGCAAAATCACTCTTGGGTATGACATCTGCTATGTTATCAGTATTTCTACATGAGTTGTGTGCTGAGCAGTTCAGAAAATAACTTCAATTTTCAGAAGTTTTTGGAAAGGAGTGATAGGCCTTACAGATCTTTTAATATTTTTGAATGGATTTATTATAACCACATTTGTGCTCTGATAGTTCAAGGCATCCTACCCTGCTCAGATTCCTGCCTCATCTCTCTTGACTCTCACTCCAGCCTCCACCTCACTTTGTACCAGAGTGGCACATAGCATTGCCAAGTTCTTTTACTACCTGAAATTTGCATTAACAGACCAATAAAACATGCCCTGAAGTATCTTGATACTATTACCATATGGCTCTTTAAGCATCAATTAATTTATTTAAACCATCTTTTTAAAACAGTTGTTCAATTTTTCTCTTAAGATTACTTTCTACTACATAAAATAAAAATCATCACAGTAATAAAAGAATAGGATGGGAAATATTCTTTTTACCACAACATTTTTTCATACATTATACATACACACATATATATTATATATATATATGTAAATCTGTTCATTTATATTCCCTCTTCCGTATTATACAAGAAACTTCAGTCTTTTACCTTTCCATGTAGCTGTTTTATCCTTTTACTGCTTTTCTACTTCTTTACATAATGTAATCTTCTTTACATTATGCTTCACGTTAAAGCAGAACTCCTTTATTTGATGTGTAATTTTCCATGTTTTGACTTTAACCAGCAACTATAATTATCCCTATCTTGTAAGATACTGGATTGGTTTGACTGCTGAGGTTTTAATGTTTTACTTTCTTTTCTAAATTCCATCCTTTCAAATACTTTTAAGAGTGGTAAGTCAGTGTATCTTTGTCATATGGACACGTCTTATGCCAAGATGCTGGTTTATAAGATTACAGTTGCGATCATATAAGGGATGGAAGTCTCATTCATCAAGCTCAGTTGTCCTAGCTAGTCATTCACTGAATTTCTGAACACTGTACGTAATTCTCCAGAGGAATTCTCTTAAAAGTGTCCTTAAGAATTATATCAAGCTTTCCAGAACGTGTAAAGCTTGTTGGAGATACACTTCATAAAAATGGCCTAAATGAAAATGTTAATTACAGAAGGAAAACTCTGTAAATCAGTGCTGAATCCTATACAGACAACTTTTTACTTGCAGGACCCTAAGTCCATTATTATCTTCCAGGCTGAAGATAGAAACTGGTTACATCAACCTCCTGTAGATCGTAAGAGTTGCACCCTTTAAATTCTGTGGAAGTGAATTGTAGGAATATATGAGGTGCCTAGAAAAAAAATTACACTTAGAAAACTTTTATTCAGCAGAATTGTAGCATATCTGACCTTTTCCTTATGTTTGTAGATGTCATCATACAGATACAATGAAGTGCAGACTGCTAACCACTTTAAACGAAGTAATGAAACTAGGCAAGCTTAAATCCCCATATACTTAAAATAAACATTAACATTTTTCATCATCTCTACAATATCTATATTACCAATATTAAGATTCTGCTCTTTTTACAGACATTTTTTCTTCACTCTTTTTAGACAGTTACTAATATTGCCACTTGTGCATGCCAATCTAGTTATTTCAGAAATGCAAAAAATTATGTGCCTCTGCTGAATCTTTAAAAAACCTCCATAATGCCACCTATGAATTGGAAAGCTTTTTAAAATCCAGCTACAACTTTAAGAGCCAAGCTGAGAACTTCCATTTAGCTTCTTGAAATCAAAATGGAAAATAAATCATTTAACCATGTCTGAAATGTTAATGAGATGAACAGCCAAACTTCAAAGAAAGTTGTCACCTAATTCTAGATTCTACCAAGTGCATCATTTCATAGGCAGCTTGGCTGCTGAGAGACCTGACTTTCACCAGGGAGGTAAATTAGCTCTCTCTGAAGTGCTCCAGCCAGGTAGGAAGGACATTTTCTCTTTGAAGTTTGGCTACTAGCACTTCTTTCTGGAGGAACGAACTTCAAAGAGAAATACTGTTTCTCATACTTTTGGATGTTGCGCTCGGTAGCATGAGGTGCAGTTGCTCTTTGTGTAGTGAAGAAAAGAACATATTTTAAACAATATTTCTGTATGCACATTAAATTGAAATTTCAGTTTCACTTATCTGTGATATTATCAACTGAATGATGATTATGAAGGACTGATAGAGATTTTGAGCCTATGTAATTTACAGACTTATTGTAAGAACTTTGAAGAATGGGAAAGAAAGAGAAAATGTCAAGACAGTGATTTTCCCCACTGGCTTGCCATTTTGCTGATGTGTGGGACCAATCTGCTGTCAAGAAAAAAACTATTAAAAGTTTGGGCTTCTGGTCTAACTTTAAGTGTTTTGTTCTATATTGATTTGGAATATTCCATAAAAATAGCAGTTACAGGGCTCCTTTGGAGGCCATCCAAACTTCCTGCTCTCATCAGGAACTATCACCAATACGTCACATTGGCTGTGATTTTGTTTACTTTGAGTAATAAAGTCTTGAAAGTCTCCATGATGGAGCTCATACTGCCTCCATAGGTGACCTCTTCCAAAGATACAGTATCTTCCTACTATTTTGCATTTATTTCTCTGCAAGTACCTAATATGAACTCAGGCTGTTAATTTTAGCCTCTCTTTTAACCTTTTACTTGATTGTCTGCAACTTCTGGGAAGAGGTAGGCTTAGTCAGTTTGAGTATTGGGAAAAGGTTCTTCACCAGAGGATAGTGGGCATGTAACAGGCTCCCCAGAGCAGTGCACACAGCCCTAGGCTGTCAGAGTCCAAGGAGTGTTTGGACAATGGTCACAGACCTAGGGTTTGGATGTTTGATGGTCCTATGTGGAGCTAGGAGTTGAACTTGATGATTGTTGTTGATTCTGTGGTCTTCATAACTTCCCTACAAATACTTTTCTTTTGTTCTCAGATTGCCCTTTTACCTCTACTTCTCTGGATTAACCCTCATACCCTCTAGGAGCTTGAGATCTCTAGGCTGACTGTTTTGGTAACCTTCCTCCTAGCATTTTTTCACCTGTGGCATCCAAAACTTTCAGGTGTGGCTTCATTAACACTGAGTGGAATGGGATAAATGATGGGCTGGTCACTGTCCTTATAATGTTATTTGGTGTGCTGGTTGCTTTATCTGTGTTGAGAGAACACTGTTAGATCATATTTTATGTAAACTATAATATCCATTTCCTTTTCAGCAGATTTCCATCTAGTAATGTGGGATTGCACTTCTTACTGAGCTTCATGAGTTTTCTAATGATTCAGTCCACAAGCTTATCAAACTCCTCCAAAATGAAGCCATTACATTTGGTATCTGAGCTTTTTCTCCTGATTTATTGTCATTGACAGATTAGGTAAGGGAGAACTGTGTCTAGAGTAAAGAGAAGTGTGAAGATGCATATAGGCAATAACTAATAACACCTTAGATGCAAATTAGATTGAATGCAGATAGCGGATAAGACAGGTTCATTAAAGGCACAGAGGAAAGACAGGCAATAATAGTAGCAATAATAATAATAAGGATGTCATCAAAGTGAAAGGCTCATTATTAAACTAAAAAATGCCACAATTTTTCATCCTGACTCTTTCCTATAATAGAAAGAGGCTATAAACAGATAAAAAAAAAAAAAAAACTGAAAAATAGATATTCTGTAGGCTTTTTGTACACATCCTAAAGTGAAGCTCTCTGACAGACAGAATGTGGTGACATCTGGCAGTCAGTGCACTCATCTGGCACATATCAGCATTAGTAATTCTATGTGTTGGAGGAGTCTTTTTTGGTGTGAATATGCATTGCACTCACACTTGGAGCCTCACAGACTCCTGAGGGCACTTCTGTTGCACTCAGAGCTGTTGGCCCCTTGCTGCAACCAGAGTGCATTTGCTTTTGTGGGCATGGTTGAGAGCAGCCCGCATTTGAGCACAAAGGTATTCTGAGTGTGTGTTGTAGCCAGGCTTGGTACATGTTATACAACTCATTACCAGCCAAGTTATGATGTTGCCCAGCACCAAGATCTATAGTGGCAGATCATACTCTGATCCATCCATGCTGTGTAGCCAGCCTGCTGTGTGGGCAGACCTGCAGTGGAGGGCTCCTGTGGCAGAGTTGTGAAAGACTGGCCTCCAAATATTTTCAGCTCCAAAAATTTTTTCACAAACTGTGTGTCGAGAAACTGATACTACAGATGATTATGATAATTTCTAATCCAACTGCTGTTGTGGAGGCTGCACCTCCCCCCCCTCCAACTTTTCTAGATATAAAATTAATTTGCTTCAATGACTCAAAAGCTAGAAATAGCATAGAAAAACCTAAACCATGAGCATATAGAGTATGATCTAAATGATTTGATAGTTTTTAAACCATTCTTGTGTTTACTTTTACTTTAACTTCTATGCTTTCAAATTATTTACTTGCCAATAGTTCTTTTAAGGCACAAAATCTTATGTGAATAATTGTCTGAAAATTAAGGAGTGCTTACTAACATTATTACCCTTATTTTGTTGGCCGCCTTTTGTATAAAAATGGTGAAAATATTTTGAAGTATTAAGAAGATTGAAAAAATTTTGAATCTCACCCACTGCCATTTTTAAAGAAAAGTTTTAACTGCTTTACAATCTGCAGTCTGTGATGTATTACAATTTTAATTTGTATTGATGATTAAAACTATCATAACTCAGCTGCTCTGAATTCTACCAAGCATCCTCAATACTCTATACCACTGTAGTCAGAGAAAGGATATGTCATTAAGACATCCAGATGGAAAACATCTATTTAGACAGTGCTTATGTGATGCTCATAAGGTTCCTACTCTTCCTTTACATGCAGGTGTTTCTTACCCAGTAATAATACTCTGAAATTCAGACGAAAGCCAATTGTGATGATGGAGAGAGAACACTAGTTTCTTCAAGACCACATGAATCATCTTTAGAACATTTTTTCTCTCATTATTAAGCAATTATAATCTACACTCACAAGGAAGAGACCTACATCCTTGAGATATTTAAGGGTTTTGTGTAGAGTAGATGAGCTATAAAAGTACATAAAATCTTTCACACTGGACCATTTTTAATTAATTTCATGGAGAGATATTAGGAGTAACTTGAAATTTTAGTATTTCCTATACCATTTAGGAATATCAGTAGGAAAACTCACAGTAAATGATATATGTGTATACAACTGCAAATGAGTATGAAAATCAGAGCAGCCTCAAGCCCCACCTCTTCTTTCAAGACCAATATGATTTAAACACATATTAGTAGTACATGTCAAATATCAGAATAATATAATTAATTTGCTTCCAAATAATATTCCAGAAAGTTTTATCTTTGCTGAGCTACTTATTGCTTTAAATTCTACAGTGATGATGAAAACTTTACAGCTGTGTTCTGTTTTCACAATAAATATCCCTAATGTTAGTCAGTGTCCCTTTAATCTCTCTTATTCTCACTTGTCTTTTTCTTCTGGGGTGACTCACTTTGGTTTATCAGAACCCATGGTCATCCAGAGCTCTGGTGTTCTTCAAAGGGTATTCCAGATCTGAGGGCACTTTAAGAAATTCCAGAAGTAAAACAGACTGCAATCATGATTGTTGCAAATGTAAACATGGTAACTGTAGTGTTGTCATGGTTTTATGATTTTTGGTACTGGTATTCCACATCATAACATCATNACATCTATGGTAGTATAGTGGAAAAAAAAAAGATTTTTTGTACTGCATGAAACACTTCCCAAGTAACCTTTTATGCTTTTTCAGCCATCCTAACAGAACACATATAAACTGCCATAGATTCACAACCCATGTTGATTTCTGATCCATATGAGGTATCTGCTATGCAAAAACTTGAATAAGAACCACTCTAATAATTCAGTATTATAGATAATTAAACAACTGGGAATGCTTCTTGGCATGGTTTAATTTCATAGAATTAACATGCTTGATATTTTCAGAAGTCAATAATGATTTTATTTCTTTCTATTTAATTATATTTATTCTAATTTATGCAAACATTTAAGTCCTAGCCCTGGCACTTCTCACTTCTGAGTTTTAAGACAGACAGAAGCTTCTCTGTTTGGCCATAGAATTACTCTTGTATACTAATTACATTTTCTAATAGGAATTCTTTTTTGATGATGATGATGATTGTTTTTTATATTTTTTAATTTTATTTTTTATTTTTCACCTATACTTCATTTTACCTTCTATTCTAAATATGCCAGTTTAATGAGTAAAGGAAACTAGACAAGAAGCAAAACTGTTCTGTGATCCTGACTGTGTGATTGCAGCATGACTCCAATACTGAACTGTTTTCTTCCCATCTTCAAGTTTGGAACATATTCTTTAACGATTAAGAATGTCCTGGCTGAAGTTTTTCTCATGGACATAGATATGCTTCTCCAAGATAATAGTGAATATAGGAATAGTTTCCTGTGGCAAAGTCACCAGAATGTGCTCTTGGAGCCCAGAAGGCCAACCACATTCTAGTTTGCATCAAGAGAAGTGTAGCCAGCAATTCGAGGGAGATGATTCTGACACTTTGCTCTGCTCTCACAAGACCCCACACGCAGTACATCCAGTTCTGGGCTCTCCAACACACGAAGGACATGGAGCTGTTGGAGTGGGTCCAGAGGAGGGCCATGAAGACAACCAGTGGGCTGGAGCTCCTCCCCTACAGGGGCATGCCGAGAGAGTTAGGACTTTTCAGTCTGGAGAAGAAAAGGCTATTGGGGGGATCTTATAGCAGCCTTCTAGTACCTGAAGTGGGCCTACAGGTAAGCTAGGGAGGGGCTTTTTATAAGAGCATGTAGCAACAGGACAAGGGGAAATGGTTTTAAACTGGAAGAGGGTAGATTTAGAGTAGATATTAGGAAGAAATTCTTTACTGTGAAGGTGGTGAGACACTGGAACGGGTTGCCCGGTGAGATTGTGAATGCCCTCTCCCTGGGAACATTCAAGGCCAGCCTGGATGGGGCTGTGAGCAACCTGATCTAGTGGGAGGTGTCCTTGCCTACAGCAGGGGAGTTTGAACTACATAATCTTAAAGGTGCCTTCCAACCCAAACCATTCTATGATTCTATGCAAGTCCTGAAGTTTTTCTGTGCATTTTTCTTGCAATCAGATGTGTAGGATTTGCTGGGAAAGTGAAAGGATGCTATATTCATATGTTCATCTAGTGTTGTTAAGAGCTTAAATGAAAGATCTGAATGATCTAGCTTCAGGATTCATCAAATTAAATATTTCTGTCCCAGTATTGTTTAAGAAAAAGAAATGGAAGTTAAAGAGATTGCTTTTCTGTTATATGCAGCTGCAAAGACAAATGCAGAGAGATGTATTTGACGCTTATCTGGATGTTGTTAGCTCTGTCTGGTTGTGGCTTACTCTTGGGTAACTGCTGAATGCACATCCTCCTGCTCACTCACTGCTCCTCCTCAGTGGGACATGGTAAGAAAGTAGATTATAGGATGTAGTTAATCTCATGGATTGAGACAAAGATGGGAAGATTGCTTACCAGTTACTGCTGCAGGCTAACAGACTCAACTTAGGGAAAATTAATGTATTTCAAAAAAAAAAATTCTATATATTCAGATGGTAAAAAGCTAGGACAAGGATCAAAAGAACACCTTTGCTTCCCATGTCCAGCTTCAATCCTTCACTTCCTTCTCCTTCCTGAGCAGCACAGAAAGGAACAGAGGGAGGGTTGCAGCCTGGTGTCCCTCTTTCCTTTCACTCCAGCATGTATCCTCTCTGTGGGCTGCAGTACTTTGGGCCAAACCTTCTCCAGAGGGCTGGGACTAGCATGAAGCTGCCCCATTCTCTTTCCATGGGGTCACCCCTACACGACACCTGCATCCAATACATAAAGAAGTCCTGATTTGGGGAAATAAAATGTCAGTTCTTTAATCTAAAAGTCACTGCTTAGATGTTGAAGCACTTGTAGCATTGTGTAATATTACAGTGAAATTATTTGAAGTTAATTTGAAGTTAAATACAGTATTTTAGTGTTATCTGATTGGAAATACTAGTACTGTCCCTGTTGCAAAGTATTAGTATTATTAGAACACTAGTTCTAATATGGCAGTCGTATGATTAGCAATGGCAAACTCATTACATTATCAGTAGAGTTGTGACCTGGATTGTCCGTGTACATGCAGTCACATTTGCTCATGAATTATCAAGAATACAAATTTCTTGTTTATTTGACTTAGCCTTTCATGTCTCTAAGAGATATATGTAGAAGGCACATGATATCTTCTCTCATAAAATTATATTTTCGAAATTCTTAAACAGCAGATTGACTTTGTACCAAATGCATGCTTTGTATGGTATCATTTATGTTAAATAGATAGATAGATAGATAGATAATTTATGACTATATTATCCTGATTCTTCCAGAAGCAATATTCCAGTTGACCTCTCAGTTATCATGAAATTCCTCTGAAAAAGAAAAGTCTAAATTCTATACATTCTAGATAAGTAATATGACTTTTAATGGCACTTCTAGACAGTATTTTTAAGCTTTTCATTATGTTACAGTGAATTTCTTTACTTTTTTTTCTGGGGGATGGTAGAGTCCAGGCACTAATATGAGTTGCTTGCACTATATTACATCTGTTTACTATTAGTAATGTAAACATTTTGTTATCACCTAGTGTATTTTGCCATTTCAGCAAGTGTTTTGGTAGGAAATAAAGCAATGTATTGTACCAGAGATGCTGCTTCTGAAAAATCAGTACTTAACAGTAGGTGGCTTGAAATGTGTGCCAAGCAGCATTAGAAACAAACCAGAAAGCTTCATAAGCTCTTGCTTCCTAGGATGAACTTTATAGCTGTGGGTTTTCATTGTTAGTAATCTTACACTGAAACAGTCTCTGCCTCATAACATTAAACTTGTTTTTTAGTTCTCCCTCATTAATTCTTGCTTGTAGTCATTTAATTAAAACCTCACAAGGTATTCCTTGGTAAAAAATGAGTATTTTATACATGAAGATAGAATACAAATCCCACTCCTAATACAATGGACCTTCTAACCTGGCACTCTCATAAAACCAGGATGCTGCCAAGTAAATTGGCTGCTAGCACTATCAGGGCCCTGCAGTGCTTTTGTTAATTATCTTGCCATAGTGCCTAATGCAGATAGCAATCTTTCCAAAAGAGCAGGCAGATTTAAAGAGGCAGAATTAATTAAAATTGATTTGTGCAGTCTGTCATGTTGAGATCTGATGGGAGAATTTTATTTCCCTCCTCTCTCTAATTGATGCTGTAGGAGTACACAGAATGGATAGTCACCTTACCTTGGAGTACTAATTATGGTGAATGAATGCGATTTGTCTGCTGTGATAGGCAGTTCACTGGATTAGAAGACATCAACAGTTAGTTCATTTGAGTACCATCCAGTGGGTATACTTCTGTCTTCTATCTTTGCAGGTTCATAAGGAAAAGGGCAAGAAAGTAAACTTCAAGGTCATAATTTCGTAAGTGAATGTGTGCTGTGATTTAATATCTCCAAGGAATGACTGTAAAATTTCATTGTCAGTAGGGTAGAAATTGATGATGTAAAAGACAATCACAAGTATGAAAAGACTCCAAGAATATAAAGAAAAATACCAATGTGAATAATTAATTTATTTTGTGTTTATGACCTTCATTAGCAATTAATGCAGCTGATGAAATCCAGAGCTCCTTTGTCCATCCCAAATGTTATGTAGGAGTCTTCCTATTTTTATAAATCTCAAACGGCAGGGTTTTGTAAATAACATTGAAAAAGAACCTTGAACAGAAGACTTTCTTTTATAGGTATTTGTCTGTGGTACTAGCAAACAGTGTGTAAGAATTGTTAACTTTTATGTATTTAAATCAAGTCAGTTCAAGCCAGACTTTTGAGAACTTCATGGAGTGGCCTGTAGTTTTATTTTTTTTTTTCTCAATTAGATTTCAAGACTTCAACAACAGACAAAAACTGAAACAGCAACAGCTGAAATATTAGATGATAGAAGAAATTAAGCAAAATATTCACCCTGACAGTGATATATTGGATATTTTTAATCAGTAAGCTTACTATCCTGGTTCTTCTCATAACGTTATTCACTGCAGTGGCTGAGTTTTCTCCTTATTTTAATAACAGGTGTTCCCTCCTGACCCTTTTCCACAGTCTAAGTTCTACACATGTGATGATACAGTGCAAATTCTATTCTATAATAGTTTTGATTTCTATGGAAATTGCATGATTGTGATATATTGAAATAGGCATAATAATTGAGGCATACTGGGCCAGGTTCTTATCAATTTTTCATCCACTAATAGGGCTACTAGGATTTATGAAATTACAAGAGAAATTAGAATGTTATTATTTTAGATCCATTTGTATTTTTCAAGTATGAATTTTTGCACAAGGTGTAAAATCATAAAAACAGCTCACGTAGATTAAGCAATGTATGCTCATTGAAATAATATGCCTAAATAGTAAAAATATATGCAGTAGATTTTCTGAACATAGACAGTTTAACTGTTCTGTTTGAAGATTTTATTTCTATTTTCCAAGCACAGTTAAGAAAGATTTTGTAGGTATTTTGAGCTACAAGTTAATTTATCCATTGTAGAAGCACACTGTGGAAAGAGCTCTGCTGTGCATTGAATCCATGCAGTCAGTGGGTGGCTGTAATAAAACTAGGACGGGACAAAGCAAGAATCAGCCCTAACCCAAGTATTCAACTCTCTCTTATACTGTACTGTAAATACATTGTTTGATAATTCACTCAATTCTGTCCCAGCAGTAGGTAAGAAATTCAGTCATCAAAGGAGAAAAAAAAAATTGAGAAGTATTGGATCACTTTTGCTATTAAAGATGTACTACAAACCCTATCCAGACATACTTTGATTGTAGCCAACAAATAAAGGATAAGTATTTAGACCTAGTAAACATGTCTTTGTCCTCTTCTGGATTTCAGTCTTTAGCATACATGCCAAAAGGGAACACAATGAATAGTAATTGTTAGAAACAAAACTATCTTTTTCTTACAGTTAAGTCAATCTTTAGCAGTTTACCTGCTTGTCATCTTTTCTGCTCTTTCCTTGTCTTAAACTGTCTGCTTTTCTTGACAAAATCATGCTTTGATTGCAAAAGGAGGAAGTACTCATTAGAATCTTCAAGAAAACAAGTCTCACAGCTACTGCAAAGGCATTTTATGTTCATTTTTCATTCTCTTAATGTCAAATACATTATTTGACAAATTCACTTTCCTTTTTTTTTTTTTTTCTTTTTTTTCAGCTGTAGCCATGAACAACTTGAAAATACAGAACCTCTCAGATGTTATGTAGGAAAAAAAAATTACTTTAAACATAATCTCCACAGAGTACTTCTGAAATCCCATTCTCATTTCAGATCTGAATTTGCTTCCAACTCACAGAATGCATGACAATATGCTTTACTACTTGTATGTGTTCCCATAATAATAGCAGCAATGATGCCCAGCTTTTATGTGATGGATTTCTTTAGCTGTCTAAGCAATTTATAAGATAGTCAGTAAAGACTTGCAGGAGTGCCTTGAATTTGGGAAAACATAGATAGGAAAAAAAAATCACAGATTTTTTTTTTTCTCTCCAAAAAGAGGTCATTTACATGTTTTTAAATATAGGAGAAGGGTATTAGAAACATAGTGTTGCTTTATTTTCACTGAGAAAAGTCAAAATGTGTATCAGTAGCTAGAATACAGAGATTTTTTTTAAATGAAGGTGTTAAGTTTTGAATTGAAGTTGGTTTTCTATTGCAACAGCTTTCTCAAAGCAACAGTGATTTATTTTTCATCTCGGATGCACCTAGACCTAATTTTTTTTTGTTTTGTTTTGTTTTTTGGTTTGTTGTTTCTGTTTTTTTAATATTATTACAGCTTGAAATGAAATTACTGACTTGCAGAAATTGCTGTGGGATATTCTGTTCAGGAGTGCTCAAGCCTAATCTGAGAATCATAGAAAAATTTGGACTGAAAGGGGCCCTAGAAGTTCATTTTATCCAATTTCCTGCTCAAAGTAGGACCAGTTGTGAAGATAAACTAGGCTGAATATCTGCAGCAGTGGAGTGTGATCAAGCTCTGTGCAAACAGACCTACTGTCAACAGCTCTTATTACTATTTACTCCTATGTTTCAGTTGTTTTTTGGTTGTTTTTTCTTTTTTTTTTTTAATATCTGTGTGAATTTTCTTCCATGATAAAACACAACTGAGTGCTTGAAGAAGATAAAAATAATTGTTTCAGAAGTATTTTTTGAAAGGAAATAAAGTGATTTTATTGTAAATGAAATGATCTAGTACATAGAGATCATTTTTATATAGGGAAAGCAAAGTTTTCTATATACAATATTAAAAAGAAAACCAGCATGTACTTTGGATATTTAAAAACAAACAAACAAAAAAAACCCAACCCTCAGAGTAGAAGTGTAGTAGAGCTGATATTTGCACTTTAAATTTTTATTATATTTTATTGTATTTTATGGTATTATTTAAATTATTATTTTTTGTTATTGGTATTCTTACAAGAAATAATATGTGTTCTTTCAAGTCTTTTCATTTTAAAACAAAACACCATTTATGCCCATCAAAATGTTTTGGAGAGGTTGCTGTTTCTTCTGTTAAGTTATTCTTTTCTTTAGATGCTTAATGTGAGCAAAAACCCTATTAACTTGAAAGTAGATATTAGAATAATTTTAACTGTATTGTTTTCAGAATGGATGAGGTTGAAAAGGTACTTTGGGTCTCATCTCCTCTGATCACCCTGCTCAGAGCAGGGTCAGCTCAAGGAGGTTGCTTCAGGGCTGTGTCCAGTTGAGTCTGGAGTATTTTCAAGGATGAAAACTTTACAGCTTCTCTGTACAGTGCTTGATAACCTTTAGAGTAAAAATATTTATTTTTTCTTTTTAATGTTCAACAAGGATTTTCATTATTTCAGTTTATCCCTTTTGCCTCTTTCAGTGACAGAAGAAACTGTAATAACTCTTCTAACTGAAAAAATTAATTGATATTAACATGGAACTCAAGAGATGATACAGATATCTTGCTGTTGAATAGTTTTGAACTACAGTGCTGTTTAAACTGATTGTAGTGAAAATTTTCAGTTGCTTGAAATATTTCTCTCTCAATTTAAAATAATTTTTAAGCAGGTTGAATATAGATGAAAAAAAGAGGTTTCACAGCAAGTCTGCTGGTTAAGTACGCACTGCTGTGTTGTGCTGATATCTAATACATGTTGTGCTTTCAGGTGAAGGTGATTTCCAGGTTTCTGAGTGACTCTAATTATTTCTCTTTTCAGTTACTTCAAGCAGATAAAAGATGAAAAGAGTGAAAAAAATGGTATTTTTAATTATCTCAACAAGGAGCTGAAAGCTACTTAAAGAAGGGATTAAGTTAGAAAATGGGAGTTGTGCTATCTGCACAGTAACAGGGTACAACAGACAACATCAACCAGATTTTTCAGATGATATAAACTGGCAGTGACTCTTTAAAATCAATGAAGTTAGTATAACCTGCATCAGCTGAGAATTGAGACTTCCTTATTTTTAGGGAAAATACTACTAAACTGCCCTTATTAAATATGAGGTATGTACTTAGAAAGAACATTATCCACATTTTTTCAGCCAAACTTGACAAGATTAGTTCTGGGAAACTAATATTGTATATCTTTGCTGACACAAAAAGTTAAGAATCGAACAGAAAATGAGCGATGTCTTCAAAGTTTTTAGTGTGAGAAACTATACCAGAGTTTTCTGATTCCTTTGCAGTTCTGCAAGTTAAATCCAAAATTGAGTTGCTCTGGAGAAAGCAATTCTCCTGCCTGTGCTTCACTTTCGCTTTCTGCCTTCGCTTCTCTTGTTTCACCTTTTTTTGAACATGAATTGTTCCTGACAAGAAATGACAAGGTGTTTTGTTAAGTAGAGATTTGCAATTGCAGTATGAAATCACTGATGGAGAACAGAGACATTTGATTTTTCAAAGTTGTCTGTAGGTGAGCTCATCTAATAATTCATGACATCCCCATCTTTAGAAATGGGCCATCTGAGATGAGGAAAGGAGTCCACGTGGTCTTGGCTAAATTTACACATCTGGAATTTTATATTTTATTGTGGCATTTTAATAAATATAAGTATTATAGACAAATAGGAAAGAGAAATACACTTCTAGTGATTGTAGTTTCTAATTATTTTCCAGAGTGTTTACTCTCCTCAGTTTTAATCACTTTTAATTTTTCTTACTCAGCAGTAACAACATTAAATTTAAAAACAACTGTCTTTTATTGAATTAAAAATGTTTGATTAATAGAGAAATAAAAGAAAAATAAGATGTCATTGGGTACTGAGTAATTGTTTCCATACTGAAATATCTTCATCACATTACAAATTTATCTGTGGTTAGAATTGTGAGACATACATAGGTAATGTAAATGCAAAGTATATTATTCTATGTGTCAATAAGTACCTTAATGTAATATGCTTATAGTACATTTTGTGGACTAGATGACTTACTTCTAGTGATCCCTTCTGTGGTACACCATTCTGTGACTGTGTGATTCTGTGAAATATCCAAGAATATTTAATTATGTTCAGGAAAGTTTCTTTCAAGTATCTGTGAATCCCATTTAGGCATCTGTAGATAGACACAACTACTTTAAACACATCCTGTGGAAAACCATTCAAAAATCTGTCCATTCATTTTTTAAGTTCTCTCTTACAAAGCAACACAAATCAAAACAGCACCTCCCAAAGAAACAAACAAACAAAAAATCTCAACAGAGACACAAAAAATAAGCAAGTAGTACGCTTCCTGCAATTCAGAATAAATCTTATTATTTGTTTAAGTCAATCAAGTTTGAGCTTAAAGGACCTCTTCAAGAATATATAGTCACAGCAGCTTAGCAGAAGATGCTGCTTAATAGTAAACAGTGTAATCCAGATTTCTTTCAGGCAACATTAAAGCTTAGTCTTTGGCAATGCTTTTACTTACATCTTCTCCTTAGTCATGGCAGTTTGTACTCCCTCGTGCATAAAAGGTGCCAAAGTATAAGGTAATTATGTGTGCATTATCAATAATGTTGCTGAATTTAAATTATCAGCTTATTAATTTTTATGTCTATATGTTAACAGCATTTTTAGCTAGTTCAAATATTGAGAAAGTTATTACTAATAAAAATATTATTGACAGAAATATAGATCTCCTGGCAAATTGACTGCAAGCAGTATGCAATCCAAATATTTTTCCATAAACATGAAAAATATGGCTTTTTAAAATTTTCCTTTATCAATATTTTTGTTTTTTGAATATATAAATCTTGTTCCTCTGTCTTTCAGACAGGCAACTCCTGCAATCACAAAGATGAATGGTCTCAGTTACAATTCACGAATACAGTTGCAACCAAGTAAAACAGATAAAGCAAAACACTAACGTCAGCAAAACCAAATTTAACTTTTAGATAAACTTTGATGATACCAATTCAAATATATGAACCATTAACACAGAACAGAAATCAAAAACCAAACTTCCAAGTCTATGTAATGGAGCTCAAGGTGATATGTTCAAGATTGTGATCCAGAAGATTTTCATACCTGTGTTTATTAAAGGAGAACAGAACTTTAGCTTAAAGCAGAGGCTTTAAGAGCCTCAAAATGAGAAACAGGAGACATGAACACAGAAATCAGAATACTCCTGCAGCATCTTGTTTTTTGGAGCAAGTGTATCTGCAAGAAATCAGTAGCAGCAAAGGCAATTTTATAATTTAGAATATTTTATAATTTCATTTTTTTCTTCTCTGCTTTAAATCTTAATAAACAAAATCCCACAAATTTTTTTTTCCTCTTCAGGCTTTGTTATTAAACCTGTTCTAATAATTGCCCTCTTCCACAGATTTTTTTCATGTTAATGATTGGGCAATAGATTCTGATTCAGGAAGTTTCTATTCATCTTCTTTGGCTGAATATCTAAATATGTGACGATATAGATAATCATCTGATGAAAAGTTATACTCAGGACATTTAGTTTACAATTTTTGGCTGAGCAATGTGACCAGACCTGTAAAGCAGGTTCAAATTCTCACAATCAAATTGCCTAATATGAAATAAGATGTACACAAATTACAACTTCATCCTGGGTAGCTTGCTGTGAGCTTTTGATAATCACTTGTTTGATGGCTACCTAAAATATTTGTTTAGGCCACTGCTCATTTGCACCAACATGGGACTGCTGAAGCCCTCAGGTAGCTGATGAATGCAGTGCTCCGCAAAGATCATACATGAAGTCCCAGAATTATTACTTAATTCGTTCTGACTTGACGTGCATTTTCTGCAGCTCTTGTTTTTGGTATGTGGTTATTCTGCTTCTTGCTCTTCATGCCTTTCTACAGACCATTTTTTTGCATATCATAGCCATACATTATGCTGTCATAAAGAGGAAAGAGAAGTACCCTGATCTGCACTATTTACAGTGGCTGTAGGTCTTTGTGTTCTCATCCATTTCACCAAATAGAAAAAATAGTTTGACTGCCCAGCTAAATATGAGGTATTTCTGCTTTCTCTATCTGTATTCCAATCAAGAATTATTAGTTATAACCTAAAGTGTCTTTACAAATCCTGCATGTGTATGAGTTTTTAGAATAGCACCCTTACTATTCACTGTACTTTTATATCAGTGAAGAAAGAAGAGAGAACTCTTCTGTTAATTATATTCCTCAAATACTCCTTCAGGTAAGAGTTACCATTTGATTCCTTCAATAAAAGCAGAAAATCATAAAAATCATTCTGACTTTTAAGACAAAACCTTAGCAAAAATTGGTTTAGATTCCTAGATATTAGTGATCTGTATCCTGATTGTAAATACAAGGAGAACTGTGTATGAGATTGTATTATGAATCTTTTGCACTGGATAAATGGAAATGAAAATCTTGTACCCAAACATTTTTCATTTTGTAAAAATTCTTATTGACTATCTCTATTGACTTTGGATTTTTCCTTCTTTTTTTCTTATTTAAAATCATTATTGATACTGCTATGATTGGACATTTTTTGTTTGTTTTTTGTCTGATTGTTTTTTTTTTTTTTTTTAAAGTGAAGTTGTGTACTGAAGTCCTTTGTTATGAACTAAGGAAAGACTTTTATGAGTAGTGACTGATGGTTCAGAACAGTGGTGTTTTAAAAAGTAGATTATACTATTGCATTTTATAAAGATTTTCTGTCCTCATGTCTTGTATTTTGAAAGTATTAAAGTATTCAGTTTAAATAATTAGCGCCAGAAAATACAGCTGATGATTTGTACTAATCAATGTTTCTAATTGTCACTTATTTTCTCTGTAGGGGGCTAGGTTTCTCTTACTTCTTGCTTTATATCTCTGATCCTGCTTTTTCAGGCAGCTTGACATTTTATAGTGCATTCCCATTTGCATACCTTAAATGGATGCTCTTAACCTGATGTAAGGGAAAGTGTTTTTAACTGAAAGGGAAAGAATAACTTCGGGGTTTGATCAGAGAGTCTCCAGGACACCTGCCTTAGTGGTACATGAGCAACTGCTGTGTTGTATTTCTGCTCAAGTCTGCATCTAAACACCCCACATTGACTTAGCTTGTTTTTTTTAAAAAACAAAAAAAAAAAGTCACGTTTTTATTCATGTTCATTAATGGAAAGACAAGGTGACCTTATTAGTTTCCCACATTAAAAACAAAAAATGTTGTTTTGAGACTGGGACTGGAGATAATTGGCATACTTCTTAACAATCTCTAAAGACCAATTAACAACAGGGAGCCATGTATGCAGCCAGTTTGAGTTTCAATTAAATGTCTGCTCCAGGAGGAGCTAAACTAACACAGAGCTATTGAACAGCATTTACGCTACTGATATAACTGAGTCCACTGCTGAGGACAAAGACTCTTGCTTCAAGCCAGATGGCCCAATGCTCTGGCAATTAGTATGACTTTTAAATCTTTCTGACCTTTTGCTTTCTTCTGAATTAGTAGGGCACAGTTTTATTAGTTGAGTGGATGTTTAAACACATATTTATGTGATATCTTTCCAGAAACTCCCTTCTCCTTTTATTTATTTATTTATTTTGATAAGTTGATAAGATTGAATAGCTCAGCTATTAATATTTCTATTAATAGAAATTCACCAGCCTGGATATATTGATATATTGATTTTTTATTCTAACATACCATCTCCTAGAATTGTGTCTTTAAAAATTCATGTTCCAAAAATAAAGTCACTAATCAAATCAATGTGGCAGTAATTATCATGTAAATATTCGAATTTCAAAAAAAAAAAAAATCTACAACTCTTGGTTAGCTAATAATTTTGATTAATATATTTGAAATAAAAAGAAATACAATCAATCTAACCTTTCTTTTTTTTTTTTCCAGTATTACAAAATGAACCAGACTTTTCCTTGTTTTCTGTTTTTTAGTTGTTTTTTTTTTTCTCCCCAAACACCATCCCTATCAAGTTAACAAAAATCATAAACAAAACATCCGTTTCTCAGTTGTATATTATTTCTCCACCCATTTGTGAGCATCTTAAAAAAATTAACAACAGTGAAGTGTTAAATTAAATCTCTAGTATGAAAAAAAATCACATGGATAAATCACTCATATATTTTTGACTGAATATGAATTCACATGTACTTACAAATAGACATATACTTGTATTGATCTCTCCATGTTAACAGATGTTAGGAAAATTTTCTTCACTGAAAGAGTGGTCAGATGCTGGAATGGGCTACCTGGGGAGGTGCTATATACTCACTGCCCCTGGAGGTGTTCAAGAAATGTTCAGATGTTGTACTAAGTGATGTGTTTTAGTGGGGAAATGTTGGTGGTAGGTGGACCGGCACTAGTTTATCTTGGAGGCCTTTTCCAACCTTGGTGATTCTTTGATTCTTTGATTTTATGATTCTGTGATCTCCTATCAGCCAGGTTTTTCATTATCTTTTCCCTCTCAGGGATGTCCTCTATACATGTTTCAAATATCAGAAGTAGAGAACTCAGTCAAGGTCCTACTTAAAATAGTCAATAAACTATGGGAGTTACTCATCTGATGAAAATTAAGTGTGCTCTCTTGTCACGCTCCAATATAAAGGAGGGAGACGAGGTTCTTAGATCACGTGTATACCCAGCGAGAGATTAAGAAACAACAGTTCAAATGTTGGTCCGACCAGTTTATTACCAATATTGACCAGGGAGATGGGGAAGGGAAGGTGGNGAAGTCCACTGACTATTGATTATGGACTCACAAGTGGTTTTTACTAATTAGTCTTTAATGCCTAAATTTATATACCCAAATGTACATCACTGAATCTCAGAATGACAGAATCATTGGGGTTGGAAGGGACCTCTGAAAATCATTGAATTCAATCCCCTGCTAAAGCAGGGTTGCTACAGTAAGTCATGCAGGAAAGTGTCCAGACGGGTCTTGATTATCTCCAGAGAAGGAGACTACAGAATTTCTCTGGGCAACCTATTCCAGAGCTCCATCGCTCTGACATTTAAGAAGTTCTTCCTTGTATAGTATAGAACTTCCCGTGTTGGATATTCTGCCAATTTCCTCGTATTTTACTGTTGCTTTCTATCTGTGATGGTATATGAAAGTAAGATTCCATTCTCATTCCTAGAATATTTCAAAATAGTTTATTCTAAGTACTGAAATACTACATGTTAAAGAATCAATCTTTTCCAGATGTTACTATTTTACTTTACAATGTGATTAAAAAAACCTACACTAAATTAAAAGCAGTGGGGAATTCCATGCTTTATCATATCCTTTTAGGCAAGAGTTCTGTTTTACCAAGTTATAACAGAAAATCAATCTGAAAAAAATTATCTGTGTTCAAAAATCTTACCACTTTTCTAAAAAATTGGAATACGTCTTATTAAAATTGGTAATTAATTAGTTGCTGTTACTATAAACTGACTTTACAGTCCTGCAATCTTACTGACCTTGCTTGGGAATTCTTCTTCCAGCTGTCTTTGAAAAGGAAATCTCTGGATTCTAGTTAAAAACAAAACAAAACAAAACAAAACAAAAAAAAAGCAACAATACTGCCTAAGTATATCACTGGATGTATTTCTCTTCCAAGTTCTTCCCTGTGAGAGATCCTCAGATTGTTGGTAAGAATCTAGTGAGATTTTGGCAAAGGGAAAAAAAGAAAGTAAAAGAGAAAAGGACCAAAATCTTAATTTTTCGTCTGTTTAGGATGGAAAAAGTGAGTTAAAAGTCTATTGTTTGTTTGTTTGTTTGTTTTTGCTGTTGTTGTTTCATATATATATATACATATTTCATTTCTTTTTAAAAACAGATTATTCAATGTCAAGGAATTCAGCAGTGGTGAGCATGGAAACAGCTAATTATTTATAGATAAAAAAAAAAGAAATCCTAAAAGGTTGGCTAAAGTGATTTTGCCATTGTATTTGTATTCTATTGGGTAACTTGTCTCTCAAGCAAGCTAAGTAAAAAATCACAAGGGAAAGAGAAATGCCAGGTAAAGGTTATCTTTCTGTATAGGAGTATGTAAACTGACGATGCATATTTGGCTAGATATAGGTAGTGGATGGCTAATTAAACAAACAGTACTCTTCATCATTATGCCTACAGTTAGTAAAGTGGAAATGAATGAAGTCAGGTAATTGTCTCGTTGAATAAGACTACTTCTTCCTTACACATATATTCAGGAGGTAGGTCGGTCTTGTGGTAAATTTATTTCTTTTTTAGCCTTCATTATGCTTGGATAAAGAACCTTTAAACAAGCAGAAACTTCTATGGATCGTCTTTCATACAGTGTTCATATATAGTTTCTACTAGTCTCTGTTCATGCCTAAGTCTGTCATCTGCTTTTTAAAAAGTTACTCATCTTGACTTTTATCTTTCATAAACTTATGGGTTTGGGAATTTATGGGCATGATAAAAACCAGAAATATGCACTATATTTTCCAGAAGGGTTTTCATTCTTCATAGCAAATGCTTATTGAACTGAAGAAATCATTTTTTATTAATAGCTTGGTTACAATTTTATTGCTTGTGAAGCACACCAATCTGACAGCACTCTAGACTGATATCCTTTGTTTATCCAGGTATAAGTACTGGATCATTAAATCCATGCTTTTCATTATCCCTATTCAGTGAAACTCCAGCTCCATTTAGGTGTATGATACCTTTGGGACAAAGAGCTCTTAGCCATCCTTAAACCTAGCTCAGGATATGCGATGTTCTTCTAGTTTTATAGTGCATGGTTGGTACGGATTTATAGGACTCTCTCTTTTTCCTACTCCTCCTTCTCCTTTCTTCCACCTCTCTGTCCTTTCTGCCTTTCCCTCATCTTAACTTCTCATTCTCCCCTCCTCCCCTTTCTCTTTCCCCACCAAAATCTCACATGGAACTTACTGCACCATTCTTTGCTGCCTTATGAAATGAAATCTACATCAGTGAGATCTCATGATTTTTGGGTATTTCATTTTGCAAAAGAAAATATATATATATCGGCAGATAATACAGAAACCTTTTCCTTGCAATCAAATATAATAGTGCAAATACATGCTTTTATACAACACAGGGCAAAATATCAATTTCAGAGGTATCTAAACATCCCAGTCTTTGAATTTGTTCCTACTCCAACATAATTTTTGAAGCTGCACTTGTTTTGAGCTCTAAAAATGTTAAGACCAAGATAAGCTCAAGTATTCAAAGGCTACATCTGCTCAAAGCTTACAGATGGTCTTTTGTGTTATCTGTGCGCTCTCTAATTATACGTGACATTGTGCTTCTCTGGGAGGTGTTGCAGTGTACAGATACATTATAATTGAAATGTTCCAAGGGGTTTTCCTCAATAGTTATTATTATCTATTCCTGAGTGTATGCATCATAACCTCCAGAGCAAAGATTAAGTTCTTGGGCATTGATTTGAACTTGTTGCAGAATACCTGCAGTGGAAAACCTCTGTCTTCTTAGGCCAAGAAATGCTGAAGACCTTTTCTTCCCTTCCTGCATAATTTAATAGAGAAAAAGAGAGATTTGCCTTATGTTTTTCACACCATAGTACAGGAAATCGACTTTTTGATATCTGCATAAAATGCAGAAGATAAATATTAAAAATGATCTTTCTAACAATTTCAGTGCAAAACTTTTGGTATATATTAGCTCGTCTAGTACTCTTTGACATTCAAATTTCTCTCTTTCGGGAATGTCCCTTCTTCCTGCTCTCTCCAATAAACTAGCACTCTCAGAAATCCTTATTTTGTTTGGCTGCAGAATGTTTTCCTCATAGAATGAAGGGTTAAATACAGCAGCGTGTGTACAAAGCTTGCTGAAGAAACGTGGAATTTCTTATGGATGAGACATATACACCTGAGTATTAAAACAAAAAGGAAGAGAACTATCTTGAATTATTTATTTTCCTAGATTCCAGCAGCTCTTTTCTCAAAAACCACTTTTCTGTTGAATAAATAACCAGTTCCCAAAGGTATCTCTGCTACAGTTGAATCTTATTAATCCTAATATGAAGGACAGGGAGGCTTTCTTTTAAGCAAGCAAAACCCCATGCAGTCTACGAGGGAAGAGAAAAGTGGCAATATTGTAGAAAAATTTTATCGAAAAAAAAAAAATGTAGTATCATTTTTTAAATACTGTATTAGAATATTATATTTGAAGATTTTAAACTTTCAAATCTCTAGATTCATACGTTGAGTACTGTAAGTTTTTCTATTTGGAATAAATCTTCTTACTAAAAAGTGCACAAAACTAGCACTGTACACATACAATTCTTATTTCTATTGTTACCTTTATCTTTATTGTTAATTGCAAGAACAATTAACAAGAGTACGAGTATGAAATTGCAAATAAATGTATAATCTGCAGGAAGTCTATAGGTTTAATCCCACAAATTCTCAGTTCCTCTTGACACCAGTAAGAATTATCTGTTCTCATATATATAAGAACTGAGCAAATTTTGTGGTCAATATTATAAAGATTTCTGCAACATCATCTCTAACTTCTAAACAGTTTTTTGCCCTTTACAGTATGGGGGAAAATAAGGTATAGAAGTAAATATTGGCCAATTTTTACTTCTATACCTTATACAAACATGTTCCTGATATTTTCTGCTGAATTTTTATTTAATCCTTGCCAAGTATCCTTCTTGTAAATTCTGATTTCATAGTAATATTTTAGAGCAGCTCAGTTCCATTGGAGCTGTGCTATTAATTTAAGTAGAACTGTAACCTTTAGCTCAGTAATTAAAACTACAATTTTTCACAAAATTTGTCTTCTAATTGTATTTTTTAAGTAGAAAGCTTTGTTCAGTAGTCAGTATTCAATAATCTGTAAACAGCAGAATCATCATTAGCATACCATTTCTGAATTCTGCCAAATTTGGTGATACATTAGATATTCAAAGATAGAAATAATTACTGAATCAATAAATGCTTTCTTTGACTTTTATCATTAGATCAGTTATAGTTGAATTAAATATGAAAAGACAGATTTCACTGCAGTTTTTCAGTTGATCCTTGAATGTGAATAACTGTACTTTCACTTTAAGCAATTGCTGATATTAAGAGAAACACAGTATATTTTGGTATAACTTTGAAAAGCAGATTGAAAAAAAAAAAAAGATTTATTTTGTGGAAAACTTATTTCCGACTTTTTAATGTTGTTCAATACAGACATCAAACAAGGCAGTTTAATAGCGGCAATGCTAACTTCATTTACTTTTTTTACTTTACAAGTCACCTTAAGTCACTTCAAGTGATTTGTAGGGTGTGAACTTAAATCTAGTAAAGACCCTAATTTTTCAAAGGGTACTGTTTAGAAGTATTACACAGTGTTTTGACTCAAAATGCTTTGAGCATAGTACTGTATCTTTTTCATTTCTGTTGAACTTGCGTTTCTGTAGACCAGCATGAATTTTTGTAGGAATGGGACATAAAAGTGATACCATGCTCTTGGGACTGGGTTTTGTGAAGGCAGTTGTTGTTTGTACCTTTTTTTCTTAACTTAAATCAAGCAAACCATCATAACAAAAGTCTGCATTAATCAGCGGACAAATTACTGGAGAGCAAATATACATAAATTTAAACTGTCATCCATGCAACTGTAAAATATGTTCCAAGCATATACAAGAAACAAAACAAAGCAAATTTGAAAGAGACAAAAGCAAATAAGTGCAGTCTTTGCAAACATTGATTTATGAAAACTATTTCCGACTTTTATTGAATTATGGAAACTCAGTTGGCAGCAAAAGGCAAAACAGCAAATGGATGCATTTTACATTTTATCCCAGTTCCCTTGAGAAGAAATATTTTGTCTTTGGAAATTATTAGAACCAAATCAGATTTTTAAGACTTTTTTAGAACTGGTGGTGCGTGGATGTACTTGTTTTCTGTTTTGCTTGCTTATTTCCTTTTCTATCCATTAAGGTAGAAGCTCAAACCTCACAGCAGCTATTTATGAAAATGTCATATTTTAATCAGCAATTGCAGTATGCTTTAAACAGCAGAATTCTAAAATATAAAGTCTTAATGAACTGAAGTGATATGTTCTGATGTTGTTGCTGTAGATATATTACATCAGTTTCCCAGGATTGGAGTTAGTTTTCAAAATACTGATTTCCAGATGAATATCACTCAGTGCATTGGATTACTACCCTAAGAACACTTTGTCATCCCATATGGTAGGTGAGATTAACAGAAGACTGTAATTTCCAATCACAACTCAAGATGATCTCCAAGATTAAATAAATAAATAAATAAATAAAATTATTTCTGCATAAATACCTAAAAAAAGGAAAGGAAATATGCAAGCAGCATAGAAATACCCACTAATTCTGTACAGAAATGCTTATTCTAGAAATATCTCATAACTTTATAGTCTATCTGAAAGAAAAAAATAAGGAGTTTATTGATGAAATCTACGTATCAAACAAGGTGAAATTGTCAGCCTTAGTTAAACAAAAAAAAAAGAGGAACGGGAAATCTGAGAGTATTCAAACATGGACAAAAACCTACAGCAAAGTCATTCAGAGGAGAGAAGCAATTAATGTAACTGAGGAAAACAAACCAGCATGCTCACTGTCAACTGAAAGGCAGTGATGCTGTAAAGAACAAGAATCACTGACATCACAGGGGACAGCAACATTTCCATGAGTGCATCAGGAAAATAACAGCAGAAATAAAAATGCAGTGCTACACTTTCTGCACAGTGTCAATTTGTAATAGCAAGAATAGATGCTTGCAAGTGACATAAGTGTAACTACATCCTGCTATGTTGCTTGGACTGATTAGAATTATTTATACAGTTGTTCTTACTTGGTCCAATGAAATAAAAGGAAAAAGAATAGATAAGAGAATAAAAGATAGGCGTTTAATTGAGAACATATTTGTTAATCCTTTTAAACACAGACATAGTTTCTGAGAAGCAGTGAAATATTTGCCTCTTTATAGCTTAAAGCCTTAAAATATTTGTTGAGATCAATCCTTCTCTATCTTCCTGACAAGAGACTATGTAGTAGATGTTCTGAAATATTTTCCATTTTAGTTTTGGATGTTTCTAACAGGGGGATGTAGCTGCTTTGGTAGTAGATGCTTATATTTGTCTTCTTTTGGTATACCCATATTCTTGAAATAGCACTGAAACAGTAGTTTTCCCATGTTACTATGTCACTCTATTTTCTGTAGAAATTGTCCTGCCAGCCAAACAGGATTTCTTTCTAGAGAGGAGACTGGTGCAGTGACTTATGACCACAAGTAGGGGTCATCTGGTTATTCTATGATTCTTACTGCACATGAAAGTCAGTTTATAAAACCTGAAACACTAAAAAAAGCTTTCAGGTTCTGGCTGCAGCCATTGTTTGTTTTATGTCAATATGTTTTATAACGGACAGCCCCAGCATGAAACCTGCACTTGGATCAAGCTCAAATCAAGTGATGGAACTTCCACAGAGCGGGAGAGAAACTGTGTTTGTGCAAATCCTCAAGGCTGGTCCTCAGGTCGTACTTCTCCCTTGTTTGGAGTGATGCCTGAAGATGAACAGTAGTGATGTTATACAGAAGAGTCTATACATATTATTGGCTGTGAATATATTAATTCAAAATAGTACAACAAAATAGTGCAAGTGTTAACCTGATTGATTTTTTAGACATGTGTGGCCACTGTAATGTCTGACCGAATGACTAAAGCTGATTGTTCTTGTAAAACACAATTTATTGATCAAGTTTTCTGAGAATGATGCCTCCCATGCTATTAAATTAAATAAACACAGCATAGTTCTTTTCTAATGATACAGTAGTTATATTGTTCGAATGCCATAGTTGAAAATTATGAAGACATATCCTTCTAGAAAGGTTACTCATTTTCTCTTCCCTTCCTGAAGCTGTTAGAACAATTTATAATACCAATCACATATAAAATTACACAACTTGATTTTTTTGTTGTTTATATTTCTATGTATATGAATGACTACTCTTAGGCAAGGCACCATTTGAACAAGATCATTCAATGATATATAAGTTTTAATCGCTGTAAGACTGAAAACAATGGACAGAATAGCAAAATGTAAGCAGTTTTGACAACTGTGGTCCATATGATCCTGCAGCACTACTGTTTTTTCATTACCTTTTAAACTTGTCCATGCAAAAGAGTCTTCTACCTGGAAAGATCTTGTAGTGAAAGCAGAAGTTAGTTACAATACTGGCCTGGGGCTCTCACTTTAAGACCTGCTGATTGCTTTAAGCAGCAGAAAATGAATATAGAAGGAAATCTTTCTTATTGGGATACTTTCAATGAGCTTTTCTGCCTTTGAGATAATTTGAAATAATTTATATCAATTTTTTGCTGGGAACGACCAATTGTTAACGGATGAATCTTGGTGTCAGCATTTTAGACATGCGCATTCTTCAGAAATATAAAATAATCTTTTACTCTTAGCTACAGTAAATGGCACAGTGACTACTATCAGTTACCGTGAAGTGACATCCAGTAAAAGAGGAATGGCAAAGCCAGAGGTGTTTTTATTGGATTGGAGAATTACTGCATCCTGTTTTGGCAAGTATGTGTTTCTAAAAACGTGTTCAATAAAAAGTTCTTAGAAATAGTGAAGTTTTATGGCAGCACAATCTTTGATCTGATCTTTTTTAAAATATCATCACTGCCTCCATTTAAAATATCTCATGTGTTTATGAAAGTATATTTTAAAATTAAAGATACGATTTACATTTGCAGAACTATTATTTTAAGTACATTAAAATCTCTATAGTCATTCCCAGAATGGATTGTAATGATCAGTAGTACTACATACCACCAAGCAGAAAAGAGCCTGCAGGGAAGGGACGTGTTTTCCCAACTTCAGCAATACAGGTTGCTGAAGACAGTAACTTTTTAATCTGTTATCATGCAGCAGTTCATCAGGCAGGCAAAAATTTACAAGTACAATAGCATGTAGTCATTGTTTTAAATCTTGATGAATCAAATTTAAATCTTTAAATCTAGATGTCAGAAGCCTTAAAAGTAAATTAAACAAACCAAGAGTATCATATGTATATCGTGCTCTTTCTTTCCTTACAGACCTCTGGCCTATTCAGCCTGAGATATTCAGCTGTATAAACTGAAACAATTTAGAAATCCTCTAGAAATAAGCTTTCCGTATAAATTCAATACTAAACCACTTTTTTATTATTATTATTTTGTTATTGCAAGCAATGTTTCCTGATCATTTCAGCTGATAGAAACAGAACTGTATGTATGGTGACTAATTATAGGAAATTAATTAAAGACAGAGTAAAGAGCGAAAAGCAAGGCTATTTTGAAAAGTGAGAATCATTACCTGATGAAAGATAAAAAATGACAATACAGTACAACCCAAATGAGTGAAGATAATAATCTAGGTCTTCTCTCTGATCTTTGTGTAAGCCTAATAATAAATTAACTTGAGTGACAGGGTATAGTGAGGCCAAATTTAATACCCTAGATCTATCATTAGAAAAGGAACATTTTCTTATCTGCTAAATTGTCTTTCCAACCAATTAGCCTTATCAAAATTTCCTACGAGAACTTTCTTTATTTATGATGCTCTTCCTTATATAATAATGCCTACCACCCCAGCTATTTATAAGATCTTCTTGAATTATTTCTGTAAGATATTTATATTTCTGTAAATACCATAACAAAATGGTATAAAGACATGGAAGATAAACCAGCTGCTGATTTTTTTCCACTATAAAATAATAAAAGAATACACAGTTGCAGTTTTAGGCAGGTTTAAAATAGACAAATAAACTTTTTTAAAAAGTACAAGATGAAAAGTACATGTGATTTGCAAGTACACTACAGAACCACAGAATCACAGAATGTCAGGGATTGGAAGCGATGTCAAAAGACATTGTCTCATCCAATCCCCATGCCGGAGCATGGGACCTAGATTAGGTCACACAGGAATGTGCCCAGGTGGGTTTTGAATGTCTCCAAGGAAGGAAACTCCACAACCTCTCTGAGCAGATTGTTGCAGGATTCTGTTACCCTCACTGCACGTAAGTTTTTTCTCATACTTATGAAGAACCTCCTTTGTTCCATCTTGCTCCCATTGCCCCTTGTCCTCTCATTGGATGTCACTGAGAAGAGCCTGGCTCCATCTTCCTGACGCTCACCTTCCCTTTACGTATTTATAAACATGAATGAGGTCACTCCTCAGTCTCTTCTTCTCCAGACTAAAGAGACCCAGTTCCCTCAGACTTTCCTCATAAAGGAGATGCTCCACTCCTTTAATCATCTTTGTTACTCTGAGCTGGACTCTCTCAATCAGTTCCCTGTCCTTGAGCTGAGGGACCTAGAACATGACACAATATTCCAGATGCGGTCTCTCCAGGGCAGAGTGGACCATACAGCAGCAGCCACTAACAAATGTCACCTGGACACAAATTCATTTTCATTTACTACCCCTTAGTTTTTAATTCCATCTCTCAAATAAGTAGCATTATGTGCTGTTCCTTCCCACAGTGTTATCTTCTCAGGATTTAAGGCTGCAGATTTTTCATGTGGGCCATTCAAGCTGTTTTCACGTTCATGTTTCATTTAGTTCTTTTCCACTACTTTAGAAATTCATTCAAGAATGAACATCTGTAACAGTCTTTTCCCTGGTTAGATTTAGCATGTTCCTTCCCAATGAGTCTCATTTCTTCCCTGCTTCTTAGTCTTTTCTTCTAGCTTCGGACAGTGCTCTCAGACATAGGGTTTGAATGTTGAGTGATGCTGTGTGGAGCCAGGAGTTGGACTCAGTGATTCTTGTGGCTTCTGGGATAGTATATGATTGCATGGTAAGCTATAAGAAACCGTTCTATACACCCAAGTCTCAAACTCTTTGTATCATCAGTAAAACTTGAAGCAAGATGTCAAACAAATTTAATGTGAAACATGAGATTACTTTTTGATTTAACAGGTTGTTCTTGTCCTCAATAATCTTAATTCTTGCATACTAAAAATATATATGCACAAGGAGAAATTAATCTGTAGTCTTCACAGAAAGGAACAGTGGCCTCCGGTGTTTCTAATTCTGAACGTTAAAAAACTTCTGGAAGCCAGGAAGAGTCATATTTCTTTCTTCTTCAGCAGACAGTAATTAAAACAACAGAATATAACAGATTTTCATAAATGAGTAATTTCTGGGGGATTAGCAAACATTTACATGCCTAGGAGCAGGACTTTTTATTTCATACTACATTTCTGTACACGATACTTACTCTATCCTACATTCCAAATCAAACATTTCTGTGATTACTTTAGGTTGTTTATTTTTCATAGAAAACCTTCTGCAGTAGTCTAAGTTCTATGTTTTTAATGAATTTTGGCTGTGATTGATTGGTCTTATTTCCAAGATCCAGAGTATGTGTAAACAAAGTAGGCAAATAAGCCCCTCCACCTGTACCCTCACACACTCTTATGCATATATTCTGTGTGTCAAGCAGGCAAGCCCTTTTGTAATGTCTTTCTGTAGAATTTAATAAGCCTTATATTAAGTGGTCTATGCAAGTTCACTAGGATTCTGTAGTAATACACTCAAAAACAATGGGATTTAGTGAAGGATTGTAATAAAGTTTTTAAAGTTTTAAACCTTGTTTGGATTATAAAATGAAGTTATAAAGTGTAAAAACAAGATCATTCTCCATAAAGTTATCAGTCTTTTTTTTTTTTCATATGGGAACAGTTTACCTTTCAAATATCAGTGTTATTAGATGAAGTAACATATGGCTTGGGGGTTCAGGTGACTGAAGATATGCGTGGATGGTTGGAATGCATTGACTTAGAAAGAAAAGCAGCATAGCATGGACCTCAGAAGGAAAGGTTTTGATTATTTTCTATCTCAGTCAGCAAATAAACTTGAATTAATTATGCTAATGGTTTTCCATCATATACAGTGCTTTAGCAGAAGTCTTCTTGAAATTCTTTCTTACAGATATTTTCTATGCCAGAATTTTGGCAGCGATTATGTGTGCGTAATTGCTATACTTATGTTTACAGACAAGGAACTGAGGCTGCATAAGATAAAACCAAAAAAAAAGTTCAATTTTCAATACCAGATTAATCAGTGTAAGAGCTGTTTGGGCCTTTAACAATAATTAACTCACTAAATATTCTTCATGATCTTCACACAGCTGAAAGTGTTCTAATGCCTTTTATTTTGCATTCTCTGGANGATTACTTTAGGTTGTTTATTTTTCATAGAAAACCTTCTGCAGTAGTCTAAGTTCTATGTTTTTAATGAATTTTGGCTGTGATTGATTGGTCTTATTTCCAAGATCCAGAGTATGTGTAAACAAAGTAGGCAAATAAGCCCCTCCACCTGTACCCTCACACACTCTTATGCATATATTCTGTGTGTCAAGCAGGCAAGCCCTTTTGTAATGTCTTTCTGTAGAATTTAATAAGCCTTATATTAAGTGGTCTATGCAAGTTCACTAGGATTCTGTAGTAATACACTCAAAAACAATGGGATTTAGTGAAGGATTGTAATAAAGTTTTTAAAGTTTTAAACCTTGTTTGGATTATAAAATGAAGTTATAAAGTGTAAAAACAAGATCATTCTCCATAAAGTTATCAGTCTTTTTTTTTTTTCATATGGGAACAGTTTACCTTTCAAATATCAGTGTTATTAGATGAAGTAACATATGGCTTGGGGGTTCAGGTGACTGAAGATATGCGTGGATGGTTGGAATGCATTGACTTAGAAAGAAAAGCAGCATAGCATGGACCTCAGAAGGAAAGGTTTTGATTATTTTCTATCTCAGTCAGCAAATAAACTTGAATTAATTATGCTAATGGTTTTCCATCATATACAGTGCTTTAGCAGAAGTCTTCTTGAAATTCTTTCTTACAGATATTTTCTATGCCAGAATTTTGGCAGCGATTATGTGTGCGTAATTGCTATACTTATGTTTACAGACAAGGAACTGAGGCTGCATAAGATAAAACCAAAAAAAAAGTTCAATTTTCAATACCAGATTAATCAGTGTAAGAGCTGTTTGGGCCTTTAACAATAATTAACTCACTAAATATTCTTCATGATCTTCACACAGCTGAAAGTGTTCTAATGCCTTTTATTTTGCATTCTCTGGAAAACAGGGATTTGTATAAATGAGTCTTGAAGATCAGAACATCAGTTATTTTAAATATATTGTCATATAGAAGAATCATATACCATAGAATAAAATGGCATTAATTTTGAGATTAAGATATTTTGTTTTCTATATATTGAAGTCTGCATGCCTATTGGCTATCTGAGCATTCTTTATCATCCTTGGAGATCTGTTCGGTACCAATAAAGGAAACTAGAGTTACTCAGTTCAACACAGCCTGAAAATCTGCTGGCTATTCAGCTAATTAGCTATCTCCTATCCAGAGACATCTGCTCCACATGCTTACACATATGTGGAAATCAAAATGTAGTATAGTACCTTTTATTTTCTCATGTCAAACAGTTTCCAAAAGAGAGAAAAGTTGAACATTGACATTTCATTTTCTCTTTTTTGCCATCTGAATTGCCTGCAGATGGATTTTTGGAAAATGCAGATCGTGTCTAGGCTTTAAAAATTCCGCCCAGGACAAAATAAGAAGTTTTTCAATTAGATGAGTTCGGTCTGGAGAGATAGGGAGAAGAAAAGATTAGGACAGGAAACAAAATAAAGAGCTCTGGGATAACTGTGAGGGGAAATGACAGTTTGAATTGAGAAGAGATGCAAAACATGAATGTCACATACTTCAGAGAAAGTATGTAGAATTTGTATTTCACAGTTGGGTATTATTCTCTCCTCTCCCAGAGTTATAATGCTTGCTAGAGCCTAGGAAGAAGTGAATACCTGCACAGGCTGCTGTCCTCTGTCTTCCCTCTCTCCCAATGCTTCCTTTTATAACATAGAGAAATTTAGTTCCCTTTGTGTCTTGATTGACTCTCTGTTTCTATTACTTTTGTGCCCTTACACTTCCATCACTTATTTTGATGTACTCAGCTGCCTCTGAATCCTTCTGTCTTTCTACTGGCATTCTACTGAATTGTCCTTATTCTTACATATTTTATTTTGCACTGATTCAGGGTGCTTAGTTCTGCCATTTAATCTGTTTGTAGCTACAAAGTTGGTTTTGTTTTTTGTTGTTATTTCCTTTGCCAGAAGTTGAATAAGATTGTGGTAAGGTCTTCTAAACAACCAAATTTGTTCTGAGCCAAATAAAATACTTTTCAAAATCAGCCTGCAGATCACTTCTCAGCCTGTCATTACTTTCACATCTGCTGCTGCTGATAGAATTTTCTGCATTTGAAATGCATGCCTGAACTGAGAGCTGAACACAAATGGCAAGACATAAAGAATTAAAATGAATGTAGAAAAACAATAAGAACCATTTTCAAATACGATTTATGAGCTCAATCCTGCAAGCTGCTTGAAGGTTTCAGGGAGCAAAGGGCAACATGTCTCTCTCAGTGTAACCTGTGGTTATCTTCTGCAAGGCTGAACTCTGCTCATTTGCTCACTGTTGTATCTTTGTTTAGAGACTATTTTCTTAGCTGTGATATCAAACTACAAGCACGATTTATTAATGTTTTGTATCATAGTACTAGCTGTTTCATAAATCATGGTAGTATCAGCTAGGATTATCCATATTTAATTCTGCATTATCTTTTATCTTGTAAGTCTCAGCTTTCATTTGTGGTTAGCATTGCCAAAATTTAGGTGGAGATAATATATTCTGTGTTTGCTATCTACTTATGGCTTATTCAAATGTGTGTGTAACAAACTGCAAGAAAAAAATTTTGCCTCAGTGTGTTGGCAAATGGTTACTTTCATCAGGCCAAATTCCAGTGTCTTCCAGCATGAAGATCCATTGAGATCACCATCATTTTTATCCAAATGATAGCATTCACCACTGAAGACAGTCATATGAATATTTTTATTTTTATCAACTTCCTTACTGTGATGTCTCCCAGTGACTGAAAAAAAGGAAACATCACTCCCATTTTTATGAAAAGGAGAAAGGAAAACCTGGGAAACTACAGGCTAGTAAACCTCAAGTCTGTGCCTAGGAAAATCATGGAGTAGATACTCCTGAAAGAGATATTAAGGCACATGAGAGGTGAGGAGGTGATCTGAGACAGCCAGCATGGCTTTACGAAGGGCAGATCATGCCTGACCAATCTGCTGGCCTTCTATGATGAAGTTACATCATCAGTGAACAAAGGAAGGGCAACTGATGTAGTCACTTGTGCAAGACCTTTGACATAGTTCTGCCTCATTTCCTTATCACAACATTGAACAGATAGGGATTTGGAGGCTAGACTGTTTGATGGATAAATAACTGATTAGATGTCTGAATCCAGGGGTTGCTGTCAATGGCTATATGTCCAAGTGGAGGCTAGTCATGAGTGATGTCCCCCAGGGATCCATCCTGGGACTGGTGTTCTTCGAAATCTGTATAAATAACATAGACATATTTATCTCATAGAGTGAGATCTAGTGTACCCTTAGCAAGTTTGCAGATGACACTAAGCTGAATGGTGCAGCTGACACAATAGAAGGGAGAAATGCCATCCCCAGGGATCAGGACAAGCTCAAAAAGGGGGTACATGAGAGCCTTACAGGGCTAAGTGAAAGTTGTTTCACTTGGTTCGGGGCAATCTCACGTATGAGTACAGACTGGGAGAAGCACTCGTTGAGAGCATCCCTGCTGAGAAGGACTTGGGGATCCTGATGGACGAAAACCTGTTGGCAACCCTTCCCATGGCAGGGGAGTTGGAATTAGGTGATCTTCAAGGTCTTTCTCAAACCAAGTCATTCTGTGATTCTATGATTCTATGATTTCATGATCATGAAATACTAGAAGTGAAATGCTCTCAAATGTTAACATTTCTACAGTTCTATTCTAAGTAGGTTGCAGGTCCCAGTTGTTTCCCATGTATGGTTGAGTACAGTTTGGCTCCTGAGAGAAGTTAAGTGTTGAGTTGTCTGGTAGTTTGTCAACCTTTGTTAGCCTAGCAGAAGCTGTGGATGAAGAAATGAATTAATCAAACTCTATGCTTTAGTTCAGACTCCTCCACTGACTGTCAGATGTAGAAATTTCTGTATGATGTTGATGCTTTTGAGTTCTGAGTTTAGGAAGCTCTAAGTGTCATATGAATTGATGATGTTATCATTTCAATTTTTCAGATGTCAGAATTCTACAGATCATTTCTTGCAGAGATCTCTAATGCAACACCCCCGCCCCCAATTTCTAATTAGCCCAAGTTTAATCTAATTTATTCAGTGAGAAAGTTATTCACTGTGATGTGATAAGCCTATGAATATGTCTACACTTTCAATAACTCTAGATCATGCTTTTCAAAGGACAGGAAAATTATCTGAAATCTCTGAGGGTGAAATGTTTTCTACCCGTGTTGCAAACAATTTTTTTTATACTGCTTCATCTAGTGGCTAGCTGGCTAATAACTTCTCAGTTTAGTTTTGCTACCATATAGTATTAATTTCAGTGATAAAGATCTGCATAGGCTAGCTACAAAGTCTGTTGGATGCAATAAGAATGATATCAGGAGAATGTTATGTTGAACCATGGAAATATGTGAAGGGGTCATAAGGGACCGTGAAGTGTGTCTCTGTGAACAGCGCTCTGCTTTTGACCAAAGGCAAAGTCTCATCCTTGGGTCTCGTGCTGATCTAACATTGTCACATCAGAAGGAATAATTCATTTACAAAGGGAAAAGGCTACAGAAGCAACTTTAAGTCTGGTGGTTTTTTATTTCCATACTTTAGGTGTATCTACCTAAAGTTTGGTTAAAATGACCTCAAAGGAAAGGCTAGGTTTCAATTTTGTTAACAGTCAAGGGCCTTGTTTTGAAAAAAATGATACCTTGCTATTAAATTGTAAACAAAAGAATGTGACTGTATGGTCTACATTCTTTATCCCATCCGCCTATGTTAAAGAAAATTTAGAGATACATTTTAAAAGCAAAGTCAGCAGGAGCCAGGCTGAGTTTTTGTGAGCTTTAAATTATTGCAAGTAAATAGAATGAGTACTAATAAAGATAGAAGCTGGCACACGCTTCTATCCTCATCCAGCATGATAAAAGATAAGTAAGTTGCAATTTTTTTAAGGTCACATATTTGCTGTTGATCAAAATGATACATGGACACCATCCATTTGATGAGTGGAGGGGTATCACTGGAAGGAAAAGACATCAGCCTGTAGCTCCCAGAGAAAAGCCTTCTCTCTGTAAGCAATGACGTACATGAATGATAAATGTGTACAAGCAGCAAAAGAATGCATTCAGAAGTCCCCAAAGCAAAAAATTAGACAGTTTTTATTATTACTCATCTATGCTTTCTCCTTCATGCTTCAGAAATGCCTTAGATTTTCAATGCAAATTTGGCTCTATATCCTAAACCAAAAATAGACGTTTGTTTCCCAAATATAAAGCTACATGATCATTCCTTAAAGGGCTGTTTTGCTATGTTTAAGGTTAAGATCACTGAATTCAGGCTGCACAGAACTTCTTACTCCCGGGATTGCTGGCTTCTCTATACCAAATTTAAAAGTCTCTGTTTATTGTTGTTCAGCTGGGCCATGATAAGGTCAAAAAGTGGATACATGAGAGCCTAATGAAGTTCAACAAGGCCAAGTGTAAAGTATTGCCTTTGGGTTGGGACAATCTCAGATATGTGTGCAGTCTGGGGGAAAGAACTCACTGAGAGCAGCCCTTCAAGAGAAGGACTTGGGATTCCTGACAGATGAAAAGCTGGACTTGAACCAGCAGTATGCACCTGCAGCCCAGAAGGCAATGGTATCCTGGGCTGCATCAGAGGAGGGGTGACTAGCAGGAAGAGGAAGGTGATTATCTTTCTCTTCTTTGATTTTGTGAGGCCCCATCTGGAGTACTGCGTTTAGACTTGGGGCCTCAGAACAGAAAAACTGTTAGGGTGGATCCTGAGGAAGGACACGAAGAGCATCAGATGGCTGAAGCACCTCTCCTACAAAGAGGCTGAGGGAGCTGGGCTTGTTCTACTTGGAGAAGGGAAGGAGACCTCACTGATGCCTTCCAGTAATTGCAAGAAGCTTACCAGTGGGAGTAGGATGGGCTGTTTACACAGGGTGATGGTGAAAGGACAAGAGAGAATGGTTTTAAACTAAAAAAGAGGAGACTTAAATATTTGGAGGAAATTTTATACTCAGAAGGTGGTGACACACTGGCACAGGCTTCCCAGAGAAGTTGTGAATGCTCTGTCTCTGGAGGCATTCAAGGCAAAGTTGGATGGGGCCCTGGGCATTCTGATCTACTTACATAATGAAACATATCTTCCCTAGGACATTTGTTACCTATGATTTTCAGTCTTCAGAATTTCAGAGATGAAAGCAAATATAGAATATCTAAATACAGTATTGAACTTTTTATCTTTGAACCTAAAAGTTTGCTAATAGAGGACTTATAACATCATGATGTTACAACAGTGTCCACCCATTTCAAGGTGTATCTTTTATTCAATTTTTTTTTTTTTTTNTGAAAAAGTGGGGCAGGCTTTGTTTTGTTGATTGTTGGGTTTTTGTTGTTTTTTTTTTTTTTTTTTTTTTTTTAAATTTTTTTTTTTTTTTAAATACATGACTTCCTACCAAAGTCATGGAAGCATCTTACTCTTTCTTGGACATTTGGCAGTAGATATAGGCCTTAATTTCTAAAAGCAAACATTAAAAGTGTTTTTACCAGGCATCAGAAAATTGAACAAAACAATATACCACATAGGTTGAGAGTGCTTACTTGAAATCCATATATCTTTACTGCTTTTTCTGTTAAATGTATTCCAGAGTCAACCAACTTTCTTGTGCTTCATTTAGAACCTCAGTTCATTCATACAGTATTTCTTGATCTTGCTGCTACCTATTCCAACACATATTTCCACTGAGAGCAGTGTGGCATTGATTTGTTTTCAGATGCACAGGTTGATGTGCAACTCAGATAGATAAAAAAAAAAAAATTCCAGTACACAAAGGTTTTACACTAAGTAAAATAGCTGGTTCTTCTCCAACAAATTCTTAACTGTCTGTGGCCATTTAATCAGAAACGACAGCAATCTGTAATATTTCTTCGTTATTCTGTGTGTAGTTAATTTTCTAGCATGTATATCCCACAGATTTGAAAGTGAAATTGTGACAATAGCCATGTCTGTTACATGAATAAATACTCTGTTCTTTTGTAAGCTATCCAAGTTACTGGGTATTGAATAATAAAGCCCTTTAAAAATATAAACAATTAAAAATAAATGAGTTATTTTCTTTTTCCTTTGCTTAATAACTCATCCCTGCTCCTGTTAACAAGCAGATAATAGTCCTGACAGTATAGTAACGTTCACTAAATAGATTTTCTCATTGGAATTACACCAGTGTATTTCATCTAGGGGTCACATCTGCAGCGTCTGAAGCATGGGCTCAGATATGGACAATCCAAATCATTTATTACAGGTTCGAACATCCCTTATATACATTCACAAGTTTTCTCTTTTAACTTTCCCACCTGCCTTTACATGTCAACAAAATACTCTTCAAATACTCCTTATCCATTCATGCATTTTGAGAGCTCTTTAATAAATTCTTCCAGCATTTCTTCTTGCTGAAAGAGGAGGAGAAATTTTTCAAGGCTCTCAAATTCAATTCCACAAAAAAATTTGTTAAAACTTTTCTAAAGAATTAAGTTCTAGATCTTATAACGTGAATCTTTTCAGAACTTGAGATAAATGCAATCAAAAGATAAGTAGAGAGAACAGAATTGAGATTTTCTGCAGAAATATTCTTTTCAGTACTGTGTTGTACTTATATGTTGAGTGATTTTTTAATGAACAAACCTAAACCATCTGGTAGCATAATACTTGTTTTATGCCTCATGTCTGTGAACTGGGTACACAGAAAAATTTTGATTCACATGATGTTTTTCTGAAGCAAATGAGATACATGGTGTATAATTAATGATAGTGTGGCTTGGCAATGGATTGCAGTCTTGATCCTGATGTTAGAACCATATATTTTCAAGAGTCTGTGGCTCTGTAGTAGCAGTATGATTGTGGTTAAGTTCACAGAAAAGAGTCAGATACTATGAGAGATTGTATCTCTGTCTTATATATCTGGTCTGAAATGTTATCTGATACATGATATCTGAGCAGCTGTAGGCTATAGGCCTTCATGTGAAGAACTGAAATGTAAATGGGTGACACACCACTGCAACAAAAAAAAACAACAACAACAACAACAACAACAACAACAACAAAAAACCTGCAGAAAAACTACATAATTTTGAAGGAGCTTGTTTAAGTGGTTGAGACATACGAGGAAAAACGTTTGAGTTAAACACTCATAGCTTAGAAAATAATAGCTTTTGAGTGCAGGGCATTGCTCTTTGTAAGGGTTTTCCTGGTGTGCACCTGGACATGCCACTTACATTCCTTTTAGACTGCAGAGCACTTATAGGACTTGGAGTGGTTGGAGAAGCGTTTTAGAGGCAGTGTACTTTGCACTGGCACTGCATTGTGGCTGGCAGATCAGTGCAGACATTTTTGCCAGTATAAGTTATGACTGATGCTAAGACTACCTAATGTCAGTTACTGTTGACAGCAATGAAGGGGCACTTGTGAGGGTTGTCCAATCTGTTCCAAAACTGTGGTGCCTTTCACTGTGGTGGAGAGAAGATTCATAGATTCATAGATTCGTAGATACATTAGGTTGGAAAGGACCTACAAGATCATCTAGTCCAACCATCCTCCTGTCACCATCCCTACCCACTAAACTACATAGATTCATAGATGCATTAGGTTGGAAAGGAAGAGAATGTTTTCTCCACATACCTTTCTAGGATTATAGCTGTTTAGGTTTTTTGTTTGTTTGTTTGTTTGTTTTTCAGTGAATCTCACTGTCTTTCTTCTCCTCATTCCTCTCCTCACTACTTTCTTTTTCATAATATCTGCTCACTTCTGTGGCAAGAACACCTCCTATAATAAATATGCTGTTTATACTTTCTCTTGGTCTATTAGTGTAGTGGTTACATAAAATAAATCTAACCTCTTAAAGACAGACTGTTGTAGCAGATTAACATTCTGAGCAGTGCCCTTCAGTATCTTTTGTCATCAGCTGCAATGACATGGTCTTCATTATTTCCTAATTGTCCATAACATTTCCCCATATTCTTATTATTAACGATAGCTTGAAAAAGCAGCCCAATAGCTGAGATAGTTTAAGTAAAGGATTTACAGTGCTGACATTGTGCAGACCTTCCTGAAGAAGGTTATATTGCTGATGCTTCTGAGCTAAGTGAAGCATGGCACAGACAGCAGTGAACATGCTTTTCCCAGCCCCTCACAACCTTGAGGGGCAATTCCCGAGGTCTATTTAGTCTTTGGCTTCTCTCGTGACATTGCTTACAGGGCTGCAAATTAGCTTACTAATTATAGTGAAGGAGAAGGCCTGTACATGAATTCATAAATACCTTTCCTTCTTCTTAATAAAAACTTCAGAATTCATCAAGGTTATCTAGTACAGATAATGCTGCAGGATGGTCAGAAGGCACCTTAAAAACCATTAAGGTCCAACCCCCACTGCTATAGGCAAGGTTCCAACCCACAGATTGGACTGTTCAGGGCTCCATTCAACATGGTGAGGTATTCAAACCTCCAGGGATGAGACATCCACAACTTCTTCAGACAGCCTGTGCCAGTGTTCTGTCACCCCCACTGTCAAGAAGTCCCACACACATCTGTGTGGAACTTCCTATGCATTACTTTGTGGCCATTTCCCCTTGTCCTATCGCCACACACTGCAGAGAAGAATCCAACCTCGTCCTTATGCCTCCCTCTCCTTAGATGTGGATCAGATCCCCTCTGAGTCTTCTTTTTTCAAGGCTGAACAGACCCAGTTCTCTCATCCTTTCCTCATAAGGGTGGTGTTCCACACCCTTAATCATCTTTGTGTCCGTCCGCTGGACTTTTCCAAGGAGATCCCTGTCTTTTTTGTACCAGAGAGCCCAGAATTGGACACAATACTCCTGGTGAGGACTGACCAGGGCAGAGTAGAGAGGCATGTCCAGGCATCCCTTTCTACTGTTGTATCAACTCCATCATTCAGCTTGGTGCCATCTGCAAAACTGCAGAGGCTGTACTCCCACTATCCAGGTCATTAATAAAGATGTTGATGAGCACTGGTCCCAAGATGAATCTCTGGGGGACATCATTCATCACCTGCCTCTGCCTGGACATAAAACCAGTGAACACAACACTCTGCTTGTGCCCTTCAAACCATTCCTCATTCATGAATAGTCCAGCCTTCAAATCCATCTCTCCAATTTAATAATAAGAATATGATGTGGGAACATATCAAAGGCCTTGAAGAAGTCCAGGTGGATGACATTAGTCTCTCTCCCTTAGTCTACTGATGCTGTCATTCCATTGTAGAAGGTCACTAGATTTCTCTGGCATTATCTGCCCTTGGTGAAGCCATTCTGGCTGTCAGAGATCACCTTCCTGTCTTGTATGTGCCTTAACATAACTCTCAGGAGAATCTGTTCCATGATTTTCCCAGACACAATGATGATCCTCACTGGTCTGTAGTTTCCTGGATCTTTCTTTCTCCATTTCTTGAAAAAGAGTGATGTTTGCGATTTTCCAGTCACTGAAAATATTGCCTGACAGCCATGAGTTTTCAAATATGGTAGAGTGTGCCTTGGCTACCACAGCAGCCTGTTCCTTCAGCACCCCGGTATGTGTATCATTGGGCCCCATACATATATACACATGTAATCACATCAGGTGATCTTGAACTTGCCCTTTGTTTACAGATAGATTATGTTCCAGTGGCCCCCACTCAGTGATTCATTCATTCAGAGGCATGGAAAGCCTGACTGACAGTGAAGACTGTGTCAAAAAACACATTGAGTACTTCAGCCTTCTCCATGTCTCTTATTCCTCCTTGTCATTTATCAGAAGGGGTACTCTCTCCTTTTGCCTGTCTCTTCTGACCAGTGTTTCTGTGTAATCCCTTCTTTCAATTTTTCAAATCCCTCACCAAATTCTATTTTATCTGTGCCTTGGCTTTCCTGATCCCATCTCAGCACTCCTTCTTCCAAGGCCACAAATCCCCACTTCCACTATCTGTACATTTCCTTCTTATCCCTCAGTTTGACCAGTAGGTCCTTGCTTAACCATGCTGACCTCCTGCCTGCTCTGCTTGATTTCTTATGCTGGGGGATGGAGAGCTCTTATGCTGTCAGAAAGGCATCCATCAAGAACTGCCAGTTCTGCTCCATTCCATTGTCTCTAAGGACAGCTTCTCAGGGGATCTCACCCAGTAATTTCCTGAACAAACTGAAGTTCACTTTTCTGAAGTTCAGACTTTAACAGCTGCCCGTGTTCCTTGAGATCATACATTCATGTTCATTCCAGACTGTCTTGATATTAACCTACATAATAAGCTGATATTATAGAATCATAGAATCATAGGGGTTGGAAGGGACCTCAAGAGATCATCAAGTCCAAACCCCCTGCCAAAACAGGTTCCCTACACCAGGTGAAAATATGCATTGTTGAAAACCAGGTCCAGTAATGCTTTATGCCTTATTTGGGAAAATCTTTGTGACATGGCTCTTTACAATTTCTATAGTGTCAAGAAAAATGATTTTCACGACATTGACTGGAGATTCTAGTTTCTCTTCTGATAGAATAACAGATATCACAGCATGCAATACTGCAAGTAATCACTTTCCTAAGATGCCTCAAAGAAAATCCTAGTCTTGTAGTATTTGTCAAATACAGAAGAATTATCCCAAGAGAAACAATCATTTTCATCCTCTTGCCCCAACTGTTCATCACGGAGTTATTCCAAATCCCACTAAATACCTCCAGTGATGAAAACCTCACAGTCTTGACCTAATTTAGAGCTTAACTATCTTTATAGTTAAAGATTCTCATAATGTCTAATAAAAATCAAGGGTTCAAATTAAACCTCTTCCTATGTGTTCTCATCCCACTGGATTTCCTGTGTGTAACATCGTCAGTGTACAGCTCACTGCATCCTCTTGCACTTATTGTGGGTCATTTAGTGAGTATTTGACAATAAATCTAAATTCAGTGGAATGTTCTGTTAAACATTAATCTCTTTCTAAAACAACTTCTTAATCTTGGTAGCCATACATGCTACTTACATTAAATTTGCTTGTCTTTTACCCAGGACAAACATTAACTAAACTCAGGGTATCAAGTGCTACACTTATTTAAAAACATGTACCATTATAATGGATCATTAATAGACCTGCTTATATCCCTCAAAATCTATAGATTTTAAATGTTTTCCTTGCATAAGACATTAATGAGATACATAGAATAAATAGATCCATCGGATATATTTTTTTTTTTGCAAAGAGTAGGTCCAATTATTTTCCTCACTCAAAGTTTAGAAAAACCTGTATTAAATCAGTATTTACCAAAGGTAAATGCTTACCAAGTTTACTACCTCATCAGAGTGTTCCTGTGTTAAAATGAAAGGTTCGTAGTTGCTGCTTACCTTAACTTCACAAGTTCTTGTATATTTCTTGTATTTGAACTGAGATGTTATGGTCTGGATGGTGGACAAGAAAAACCTTGCTGGATTGTGAGCTCAGAGGACAGCAGTTTATGGTTTGCGTGCTATCCAGAGGACTGTGGCAATTAAAATTCCACATGAGTATGTCCAGGGACCTGCCCAAGGTAACATCATAATAATCTAGAGGAGGCAATGAAGGGCACTTTCATCAAGGTTGCGGGTGATGCCAAAATGAGGAAACAGGTAATATTCTGGAGGGCAGTGCTGTCATCCATAGGAATATAGACAGGCTAGAAGAGTGGGAGTAGAGGCATCTCATGAAATACAACAGGGAAAAGATGAGTGCTGCCCCTGGGCAGGGAGCACTTGTGCAAAGACAGAGGCTAAGGCCTGCATGGCTGGGAGCAGCAATGTGGGGAGGGACATATGGTGCCTGGGCAGAAACTAGCTGGGCATGAGACAGCAGTGTACCCTGGCTGCAGGGACAGCCAGCAGTGCCCTGGGAGCCATATTCACAAAGGCACAGCCAGGATAGTGAATGAAGGAAGTATCCTCTTGTACTCAGTACTCGTGAGATTACGTCTGGACACTGAGTCCAGTTTGGAAATCCTAACACAGGGCAAATGCTGAAAAACTGGAGCAAGTTCAGCAGTAGTCCCTTCATGGCTGTTGACAAGAGTGTGTGTCTGGTGGGAAGGGGCTGAGCGACCAAGGCTGGTTCAGTCCAAAAGAAGGACAGCTTCAGTGGAATTGACGAGCAGACTGACTGCTCCTGTGAGGGGGTTACCCAGAGGGTGGAGTTGGGCTCTTCACAACAGTGCCTATTGGGAGAACAAGAGTCAGCACTCGTAAAGGGAAACAAGAGGACATCATGCAGGCTATAAAAGGTGGGGGAAAAAAATCACCCTCAGGACAACCCAGCAGTTGCATATATTTCCCAGTGAGATTTTTTATCTTCCATCTTTGGAGGTTTTCAAGATGCAGCTGGATAAAATCCTGAGCAACCTGATCTGACTCCATATCTGCTCCTGCTAGGATAAGGGGATTAAACTGGATATGTCCTGGTGTCTTTTCCAGCCTGTGTCATTCTGTGAATACAAACAATGCAAAATGTAATCACTTTCATTTTTGAACTTCTTAAAAAATGTGATGGAAATGCAGATGTTTCTTTGTTTGCTTTTAGCTTTATTCCAGGCTTGGTTTAAATATGTCTTCTTACTGAGAAATCTTTAAACTGTATTTTTATTTTGCTTTGAAAATTTTGATTTTTTTTCATTGATTTAGCACCTTTTTTAAAAAAAGTAATTAAGATAATCTGTAATAATACAGTCACTTCTATTTTTTCCATAGATCCATATCCCCCTCCAATTCACAGCATCTGCCATCTTTAAAGAGTACTCAGAGTCATGAATCAGGTTACGATATAATTTTGATGTGTACATTTGGCTGAGACAGGGACAGATGAACTGTCAAGGACTTAGTGTTATCATAAACATTTGTATTCTCTCTCTGTATCACTCACTGTTTCCCTGTATGACTCTGAAAAACTGTTGAATTGGACTTTGAAATACATAGGCTGGTCCTAAAGTAATACCTCCCATTTATTTCCATTGAAAATACAATCAATACGAACAGCACCATAACTATATTTGCTAGAACACATTCTCAGCTACAAAATACTGGTTTTCAAAATATTCTCCATCATTAGCTATACATTTTTTCCAGCAATGAACAAGAGTCTCCATGCTTTACTCATAAAACATCTGCACCTCCTGTCACTGTTGCCACTGCTTAAATGCACCACCCACTGCCTCACTGTGCTCATATCCACTCTATTTTCTCCATAATCATTCAGTAAGCATTGATGAATGTCAATAGGGGCAGTTTTTTCTGCAGAGAAGAAGAATAGGGAAATTCAGTAACACATCTTGGCTTTATAATCACTTCCGTATCAGACACCATTTTGTCAGAGCGCTCCCTCTGTCACACAGCAACAAAATATAATGGAATATTGGCAGGAAGGTTCAACCTCTACTTCCATACCACCAACATCTACTTTTGATGACGTGGACCAACATAAAAAAATAGGAGGCATTAATTTCAGGGCAGCCCTTGTAGCTATCATTCATTTTTGAATACTTAAAATGACTGATATATTTGCCAACTTTACCCTTATTATCACAGTTGTGAAATGGAACTCTCTTTCCATGTCACGTTACAGAAATGTTGATACCATTGTTTTGTTTTCTAACGAAAGTTTGGAGGATGTCTGGAAAAAAACTTTGAAGAGATAGCGAGAAAAAGACATATTGAGTAAGTGTGCTTCTCATTAAACAAGACAGGGACTTTCTGGTAAACAGCTTTATGGAATAAAGTCATCACCTGTGCAAAGTGGCAAACAATAAATTAAACAGTTGAGCTCTGAATATTTCTTAAGATTGGAGTCCTAATGCGTTACTTCAAAATAAGCTAGGAATAATACTACTATTTTTAAATAAGTTATTTGAGGCCTTTTCACCCGGTTTTGATTAAAAAATCCGTTTGTTGATCAAATCATGAAGAAAACATAATGCCAGGTTAAGAAAGTTGTGTCTGGGTTGCACGGGAGAGGCTTGGTGAATTGTCGCAGCATTGAACGAAAACTTCTTAATAAAAATATCCAAAGTTTCCTTGCCTTTTATCTTTGTTTCTTTTACATAAGGAGAGATTCAAGTACTCACACCTCATTCATATCCACATCACTACTTCGCAAGTCAGTTCATTGTATTATCTTTCAGTTCAATGCACATCTCATATATTTCTCAAGCAGAATACACAACTCTCTCACAAGGAGAAGAGCATATCAAAGGAAAAACAAACATAAGCAGCAGAGGCCATCACCAGCCAGACATCACAGGTCATTAGTATTGCTGCTTTGCTATCATCTTGTTTTTCTCTATTGCTTGTCTCTCCTCCTGGGCAGAGGGAGTACATCTGGCTATAAAAACAAGAGGTTTTGTTTACAGAGAAAAAACATTTCTGTAATAGAAATTCCTGTGACATTTTTTTTCTTACTGTCATCAGCCAACTACCATCTGTCCAACTACGGTGAAAGGAATGCTTGCAACAATATTCTGAAGGATTATATAATTTACAAATAGTTTTATTTCTAGAAGAGACAAACTAAAGAAGAGATACTAAAGTACACATGCGTATAATCTGCTAGTCCTGAAATCTCATAAATCATTCAAAAAACTATTCATATAATTGAGCTATTTCTTGTTGCTTCATGCCTCTGGTCAGGTCACTCTTTTAATACTGAAAAAGAGGCTTTGAAATTCTGCAGCAAAATATTTTAACATTTTTATATGCTGTTTATATGAGAAAAGAGAAGCCAAACCCAGTGTCTGTTAGCCGAGAAATTCATGTTAGTAAATATATATTGAGACTGTGATATTAGATAAACAGAGTGATGCTTGAATTTTGAAACTGTTGCCACCCAATGAAGCAGTCAAAACTTGTTTTCTATCAGAGATTTGTTCTATCGACATTTACAACTCTGTCTCGAGCTTTAAACCAACGAGAAACTGTATTCATAGAGTCCATTTACATTATGTCACCTTGAATCTTTTCTTCCTGACAATTTAATGTAATCTGCTTTTCAGTTTCATGTGAAAAGGAGTGCCATATGGAAATGCATCACTCTGTGACAGATTTCACTGTAATGTTTACCCAGTAATAATACACTTTTCAAAGTGCTGTGCCAGTTAAACCTCTCACCCTTACTGAATTCACCAATTTCCTAGAAAGCAATTCGGGGATAACATTGAGTATTAACTCTAAAGTTAATTGTTTGAGTTTATGTTGATTTGTATCGGGGACCTGACAATACATTTTTGTTGAGGATAAAACACAGAAGTCTCACATAAATTACAGTTCATTAACTTAAGTACTTGAGCTGTGATATCATACCTTGTAAGGAGTTTTTTGGACACAGTTACTCCCTGGAAGGATGAGTAGATGTGGAAGGGAGGGAGGAAGGAAGGGAGGGAGGGAGGACAGCAGACTATGCTTGTTTGCTTTATACTTATATTGTCCTTCATGATTTCTCAGTTGTCTGCAGTTACACTACTGAGATAATTCTTGTTCTTTCTCATGCAGTCAAAACGCAATTACAGAACTGCCTTATTTTTTTCTGAAACAAATTACAGACTGGTGAAAAGTTACCTTCTTCACACTTCTTTCATTCTTCAGCTCATTCCCATTATTTAAAGATCCCTGATCATGGAATATTTTATACTATAGAGATGGAATATTCCATATTCTTAGAAATATATATATGTATTATTTTGTCTTACCTTTTTTCTTTCAAATGTTTCTTATTTTTCTTTTTGGTACCACAGAAGGTAACCAAGAAAGAAGGAAACCTGTGTAACCACAAGTGCAGCAAACTGAGTTTTTTGTTCATCAGTGTATATGTAACAGACAACCTTGTAACTGACATTCTTGTCAGAAAGATCTTCAGTCTTCCAGCTCTTAGGCTCTCCCAGGGCACTTTTAACTCTCTACCTATCAGTTTACTTGTATTTCTTTATTTTCTTACAAATTCACATTATAATGAATTCACATTGTATATGAATAGCTAAGGACTCAATGATTGGTCATATGCCTAGCAAGTGTCTCAGTAGATTTAAGATACTTTCCTAATACTGTACATATAATTTGGCTAGCAAAAATGATTTTTTGAGATAGAGTATAGATTTATGTGTTACTGTAACAGTATTTTGCAGCTGACAGAACCTGATAAACTTGGTACGCTCTAATTGAATTTCAAAGGTAAAATCATTTATGTTTCTAAGAAACATGAGCATATTTTAAAAATTATTATAAATCAGCTTAAAAACAAAAGCCAGAATTTGAGCCAAGAACTGAATCTGTCTTTAGATCTTTAAGAACAAAACTCATAGTGAATATAAAGTAAAGGAAACAACCATTAAGGTAAGAAAAGTACTCTCAGCAAAGGAAATAGAGCCGTTCGCTGTTGCTTATATTATCTGTATCTCAGTTCCCCAAACCTTCTCGGCAAAGTATTTGTATATTAAAATTAATTGACTGTGTGACAACAGGTGACCCTCAAAGGTTACATGGTTTGAGGCTGATCATTTTGCAGGTGGGTTATTTAACAAAGAGGACTTCTTAGAGACTGTTTGCTGCCTTTACAGTATTTCTGTGCTTTTTTTCTACTTGAAATTTTGCTTTTATAACAATAATAGGCCTGAGTATAAATCAGTCCTCTGGCAGTATAGTTGCTAAGATATTGAAATGATCCAGATAAGTCTTTCATATGGAAGAACTGCCACTGTTGTCATGCTTGAAATTACTGTTTGGGAAAATAGGAAAAGGCAGTTTTATCTAATATTTTAAAACAGGCTTACTTGGAGAAGTTCAGAAGCCTGCAGAAACACTGTGCTAATTGGTGTGAAGGACTGGGGGTCAGGGGAAAATGCATCTAAAAGGGAATCAGATGTCTGGGCAGGTGGTTCCCCACTAGCTTGGAATGAAGTGGGGACTCTGGCACCTAGGCGAGAGCATAATAGTAATAATAATAATAATAATAATAATAATGGGAGATATTCCTAAGAGAGGTCACTTGGAGCTTTCATCAAGCTAAGATTCTGGTTTTATCTGCTGTAGAATCTTCTGTCCTAATGGACTGACCCTTTATCTCCTGTTATCCACCTCACTGTGAGGTGAAGGTTCTATAAGAGAAGGTACTTAGGTGGTGTTCAGAAAGTTTCCTGGAGACTAAAAGAATAGAAAAAATATATGAGTACATATTTAAAAAAGAATCTGAGAACGTTTCTCTTCATACATATTTTCAGTTTTTTTAGAAGTATTAAAAATAGAATTATTTCTATACCTCTATCATCCTCCAATGGATGGAACCTGGAAAACTGAAAACTGTGGAAAGGAACTCCACCTTTTCTTCTCACTCTGCATCTTTGTTATCTAAGGAAAAAGAAATGGACTGAAACTTAAGAGTGATGGGAAATGAACAAATAAACCAAAACTTTTCAAGAAGGTTTACTGCAGTAAGACATATGGGGCTATGAATGACAGGAATTACTTCAAAATACTGCTGGAAATAGCTGTCTTGCAGTTGTGTTTTCTTGTTTGTTTTGTTTTGTTTGTTTGTTTTAATATATAGGCCCTCCAAAAGTAATGCTTTCTATTTGTTTGTATGGAGACTAGAACAGATAAAAGAGCACAGTAACACTATTTGTTAGAGCATGTTCCCAGCTAAAAAACACTATTTTTCAACATAGTCACCACCATTAGCTATGAATTTTTGCCTGCAGTGTATAAGAGCCTATGTGCTGTCGCTGCTTTTGAAATGCACCACGCGCTACCTTACTGTGCTCACATCCACTGCTTGCTCTCCAGAAAGATTCAGCAAGCGTTGATGAATATCAATAGGTGCAATTTTTTCTGCATGGAGGAATTCAGTGACACATCTTTGCTTCATACGCACTGCCATGTCAAACACCATTTTGTAAGACTGCCCTCCTGCTGCCATCTGTCACCTGGCAGCAACATGTAACAGTATACTGGTGGGAAGGTTCAACTTCTACTGCTATACCATCAACACCTGCTTCTGATGTCATAGGCCGATATGATAAAATAGGAGGCATTACTTTTGGATCAGACCTTGTATTTACATACATGGGTTCTAACTACAGTAAATTCACAACATGATTTAGTATTACAAACACCTGCATTCCAAAACATGTTAACAAAATGATTCAGTTGGTTAAAAATGGCGTTGTTCTGTTTCACTCAGATTTTATCCCTTTAGCTTATTCTTCAGTTTTATATTTTTATCCATAAAGAAAGAAGAAACATTATTTTAAGGGTAATTTCATTTCTACATTTTAAGGAAATGACAATACTATGAGGTAGTAGCACAAGCTTTGATTTTACAGCAGTGAATGTTGGAATATTTTCAGGTTTTTTTTCCATTTCTTTGTCATTGCTATGTGTTCCATGTAGAAGTGAAGTGCATGAATGATAGAATGTCACTTATTTATTTACTTCAAGTTATTGCCTCTCTCAAATCTTACTCAATTACATTTGCACTAACTGAAGACACTGTTTACACTTCTTTAACTTCAGTATTGACTGAAGTAACACTGATTCTCTTCCTGTGAGGGCAGATTTAGATACAAATCATTGTTCCAGCACCAAGATCATTAATCAGCCTCAGGCTAGATCCAATATGTGTATATTCAACTTAGAAGAAATATTAATGGCTACACAGAAGAAACGTTACCACCAGATTAGCTCTGACTCCCTACTGGAGCAGCAAATTACTCTGAAGTAATAATTATAATACATCACTAGAGGTTTAATTTTCAATAAGTGCTGTCTGTTTAAGGGATAGCAATCTCGCCATGGCTCAGAGAACAATAGATCATGCTATCAGCAAGAAGAAACCTATATGGAATCTAAAAAAAAATAAAAAAAATAAAAATTTGTGAGAGACTCCATATTGAAACAAAAACTCCCTAGAAATTTCCTAGCTAGAGTATTGTGGACAGAACTGCTTATGCTGTTTGCTATATTTTTACATTAATCAGGAGGCAAAGAGACATCTTGTTACCTGTAAATAAGGTATGACTTTGCAAACTCTATCTTTTTTTTTTTTT
>VXAB01008025.1:55425-150071 GCA_013399175.1 Odontophorus gujanensis
TTTTTTTCAGCAGTCATCTTTGAAACAAGTTCATCTCTTTGTTCTATGGCATATATAATGCAAGAAGAAAGATGTGTTCTAATTATTTAGTGAGCACAGCACATTGGTTTTGATGTAGTTGCACTAATTTATCATAGCTCAGGATGTGGACTTTTATGGATGAAATTACTCGATTAGTCCATACAGAGCCACTACACACCACAACTTGGAAATTTTGTTGAGAATCAACTATGGCTTAATTAAATTTATTTATTTATTTATTTATTTATTTATTTATTTATTTATTTATTTATTTATTTATTTATTTATTTATTTATTTATTTATTTATTTATTTATTTATTTATTTATTTATTTCTGCTATATCTCTATATTGATAATCATTAACTTTAAACTTTCCAAGTCAAGCAGACCATGTTAAAAAATGATTCAGTCCACATCATAGCATTGTGAGGAAGTAATAAGAGATTTATATGCCACATGATGTCTTTGAAATATTCACTGCAGACCAGATCCACACTTTTCTGAAATGAATTACAATAAACTTAAAGAACTCCGTATCTGATAATTGCTGTATATTTGCTAGGCTTGTTTCTTCGTCAAGTGTTGGGAAACAGAATATTTTATGTGAAGGTGAAAATGTTTAGCTACTAGATATTTACTACTGTCACTTTAGTTGCAAGTTTTGTGTTGCATTTTGCCAATTTGGCCATTGATTCAGTCCCTTTAAATGGGAAAAATAAAAATAAAAAAAGATGAAGTTCCTGGGGCTGTTGAATGCAGGTGACTTTATACATTATGGAGTCAAGTTCAGTAACCCCAAATAGCAGCCACAGGGCCTGCCATCCTTCCCTCACATGAGACCAGAGATGGTGTGCCTCCTCTTCCTCTATAGGCAGCATGCTAACTAGAGTGTGAGTTGCTGCTTCAGCAGTGTCAGCTATCTGCTTTCCTACACACTGAGTCTGATTAAAAATGCAGCTCCAAACATGTTTTCAGACAGGGATCTTAGGTGGACCAGCATTGAAAAAAAAACCAAGAATGACTGTTCAGACATATATCACTCTACATCAGAATGACAAAACACACACACACACACACACACACACACACACACACACACAATCACTGGTAGAGTGTAGCAAAAATTAAAGGAAATTTAAAGATCCTTGTTTGGTAACAGATAATTTAATTATGCATGTTTTATTCAATTATTAACTTTTTCTGTGGACAAACTGGTTTTAGGATAAATTTGATGCATTCCAAGGGTAGTGAGTTCAAGAAAAATTTGTTGTTTCTCTATTTCTTTATTTTATTTTATTTTGTTTCTACTGAAATCCCATTATGTACTCTGATTGTTCCAGGTACACTCAACCCTTGACAATATGAAATTCTTTGTGGTTCCAATTTAACGGTAAAGAGATTAATATATTTTAATCCTATAGTTTACTCATTTGATATGTATCTCTCAAGAATGTACACATTTGAAGTTATTTTCTCAATGACGATGACGATGATGATGATGATTATTATTATTATTTTAAAACCATGTTGTTAGATAGAGATTAAGTAAAAGCTGAAATGTCTAGCTTTGAGCTTTGGCAGTAAGAATTATGAATACTATGTTAAGAGCATTACAGGATTTATTTAATCATTTAGTTCAAAAAGGAATAGCCTTCTTGGTTTCATTGAAACTGAACTTCCTGGGATGCAGGTGAGCCCAACAAACCACACATTCTCTTTTCTTTTGCATATTGCTAAACTTACAGACTAAGCCATGGACTGGGAAGGACTATCGGAACACTTCAGGAATTGCTGCTTACTTAAAATCAAAATTATTCTTTGGACAGTTTATGCTCAGATCAATTCTTACACAGTTCTGTAGCCTTGTTACATTAGAAAAAATCTTTCTGCTTTAAAATGCTTCTACAAAATAGTGGTCTGGTGATTTTGGCATAGACCAAATCTGTGTTCATATTTCCATGTCATATGTTCCCAAATGGAGTTTCTATGAAGTGCTAAAATATTAGAAGAATCAAACTATTCAGTCACCTGAACAGAGATGAACAACTCTGGAAGATAATTTTTTAAAATCCAGTTTCAATGTAGATCAATGTAGTAATATGACATATTTCTGCACCTACTTCTTCCAGCATGAATTCATCACTGCTGATATTGTATATACATCTAAGTTTGACATTCAGATAAAAATAAAGTTATAGTTTCATTTTCATTAGATTAGAAGGAGAGCAGCAAATTAAAATAACCTTTACTTCTCCTGAAATATGGACAACTACAAAATTAAATGTAACATACATATGCACCTCAAATACTTGTCCAGATAAGTCTATTTAACTTCTTTCAAGTTTCACGATATTTTAAGAAAAGATGATAAACATGTACTATCATAGACATTTGTGTTATTGTGTATATCATAAAGGGTAGCTATATTTCAGAAGTATGTGATATATGCCATATATTTGTAGGAAAATCAATGTTATTGCTTAGTGTGAAACAAGGAATTCATGAAAATGTATAAACTGCAGAGTATTTCACTCCCTAACTCACTTCCATAAAACTGTGTTTTATTTCTTTTAACAATATTCTTTATCCACGTGAACTGTGTTGATCGAACTTACATAGAGCTTACATAAGTAGCTATTTTGTTGAATTCATGCAGGTAATGATTGTAATGAACAGTGATCACAGATACTCAAGAATACATGGGTCACTGTATCTTTACTGAGTCTATGCAGCTAGCATAGAGTGAATGTCTATAGTACGAATGGCATACACTGCAAAATTAAGTTTGGTAAACTTTTGGCAATGTATAGCTCTTATAATATATCAAGCATTATTTTGAAATGTGCCTATTTTTTTAGTGTCTTTCCTCTTTTCTCCTGTCCCTAAGTTTACTGAGAAGAAAAACAAAAAAAAATAATGGCAAAAAGAAGAAGCTATCCTCTCTCCTTTATTCCAAGACAAGATAAAACACCTATTTTGGTATCAGCATTGTTCTGTAAACCTGCACTGTATTTGAGGTATTTTTCTGTGACGAAAAAAAAAAAAATGATCTCCAAATTGTAATAATATACACTAATGTTGAATCTCATATTCCTATCAGAAATATAATTCATTTTCAGAAATGTGCATACAGTTCAGTGCAGGGGAGCAGTAGAAAGATAAAAATAATCAATTTTAACTTATGGAACCTGAAGCCTTAGATTCAGGAGCTACTAATCCCATCTCAGGGTACATGCATCAGAACAATCCAAAAGACTCCAAACTGAATTTGATAGTTTATTTTACATCTGCCCCGATTTAAGACACATTGGCAAAACTGAGTAGGAAAACTGTCAGCCTCACTTTTTATTCTCTCCACAAGGTGAAGGCAGAACATTCTGGCTCCCCCAGCTTGGTAGCATAATCTAAAAGATATTTCAGGGTATATAGAACACTAAACTGCTCTTTCCTTCAATACGTGGATTGTCCTGATCCCTTCCTCTCCTGCAAATAGGAGATTAGCTGCCAGTATGAGCAATATGCAGCCACATCAACAACTTCTGCAGTTTTTCACATTTCGTCTCCAGACCCCATAAAAATTGCTTCTGTAGGTTTCTGTTGTAATTCTTTGTATAAACCCAATTCAATACTAATTTCTGTTTTGCTAGAAGTGGAACACATCCCATCAGTTTTTAGATGGGCACTGCTAAAGGTGAAATTGCAAAAGTAATCTTCATAGTTTCATGTTCTAACAGAGTTATTTATTCCTGCTAAAAGTTCACTGGTAAAGATACAAAATACAGTATACATTGTCAAAAGTGAAAATAAAACACAGATATCTTCATCCACATTTTCTGAACCAGTGATTTATTTTTCATTTACTGAAAACTAGTGGTGGACTGCATTATTATTATTTTTTTTATTGTTATGTTTTGACTTTAAAATAGTAAGGATAATTTTCAAACTTGCAGTATAATTTATTTTTCTCTAGAAATGGACGTTTTCTAAAAAGCAACCCTTATATATACATAAAGATATATATATAGGAAACCTTTAGACAGCTCTAATGAAATCTGTTTATGGAACAGGCATAGGCATGAATATAGATCAGAAAATAACAAAAGATCTGATTTTCTGGAACTGAGTACCTCCAGTTCGATGTTTGAGAGCTGTAGTTTCATACTTCTCAGTTGTCTTATTACTGTCCACATTACTGTCACAAGCATGGTGTTTCAAAGGATATTGAGAAAATACTTCAGAACAAAAGAATTATTCAGAGAATTCAAAGTTATTGTTCAGAAACATTCAGAACAAAAAAGATGTTTGGTACTATCAAAAATGAAAGAGTTCATACATGCACTGATTCATTAAACCTTTAGATGGGGGAGTTTCAGTGTGTTCTTACATTTTTAATTCCTTAGACTAGGACTGCTCTCTCTCCTCTGGTGAAAACCATCATTTTGAGCAATTTCAGCTTTTTATTTGCATTTATTTATTTATTTTTCTTTAATCCCTTAGAAACACACCAAAGACTGATTGCTTTTCAGGATGACACAAAAACAGACTTGCTACCTGATTTGTTCCAACCACTGGGAATTGTCATTCATTTCATCATTTTTGCCAGCGCATGGAAAACAAGCAGTTCTGAGCCCCAAGGGAGACCTAGGCATGGATTTAGCTCACTGATACCTGAATGCTCCACTAGAATTGCCTTTTTCTGCTCACTTACTACAGCAAGGACCTGTACTGATTACAGTCCTACATAAGGCATCTTAATTAGGAACTCATTCAGTACCTTATGCAGCACTGACTGCATTTTTCGTGCTTCATAAAAAGCAAAAAAAGGAAACAGAAAGAATTGAAAACTCTGGTATTTCATATTGCAGGTGTGTCTTCTATTTCACAAGCCCCAAGCATGTGGTGATCTTCCACATCAAGCCAAGGCAGTCCAGCTGCTGGCTGCAGCACTCTTGCCCTCACCCACAGCTCTGCTTTTGAGCCTTCAGTGAGAAAATTAAACTTTTTCAGGAAATTGAATCTTTTCCTCCACCCCCTCTCCCCTTCCAAAAGCAAACAAAAGTGACAGAAAAAATGTAATATTTTTTATATTGTCAGCACACTGCAGATCTAGCCTTATATTTCATGAACAGAATAATAAGTGCATTCTATACAATCTTTTTTGCTTATTTTTTTTTTCTTCTCAATTTACAGTAGATGATTAATGGATGTTTTCTTTAACTTATCATTGATCAAAAAAAAATTAACAATTCAGGACAATCCAGCACAGGCTGCATGGGGCTTTGAGCAACCTGGTCTAGAGGGAGCTGTCTCTGCCTATGGCAGTGAATGTTGAAACTAGATGATCTTAGTGGTCCCTTCCAACCCAAACCATTCTCAGATTCTGTAATTTTACAATTTGATGACTGTGATGTGCAGTTCAGTCACCCAAGTTTGGATTTAGCATACTAGCTTGACTGCTGCCAGGAGTTAATCTGTATTATGCTGTGTGGTCCTATACCATGGCTTAAGCTTTAAACCTCTGAATCTGGCAGACTTACAAAATCCTCCCTTGATGTATCACAGTCAGTAGCCAGCAGGGTTCCTGCCTTTCAAGATGGGTGAGTTATTCTGTCAATCAATCTATAGAAATGTGCCTGTGAAGGTGAATATTCCTTTCAGAAGGTGCTGTCTGATTTTGTTGTGTGCTCCAAGGTCTAAATTTTTCTCTGAACCTTGCGCCCCTAAAGCCAAAAGAAATACTTGAAAGGCCTTTTTTCCTTCTCACTATTTAGCTAGTATCCCCTTGTGTTTTGGCAGATGTACAGCATTTCTCCAGTAAAGGCACACTCCAGTGGCGAATTTTAAATCCACTGCATGCCATGATCCATGCCCAAGTCTTCTCTGAATCTACTCCAAAGTAACGCTTCCATTTCAGAGCTCTGGGAGGGGTGAGCACGCTCTGGTATCCCAGAAGCTGTTTGAGGATGATCCTTTTTTTCTTAGTAAATACATGAGAAGTTTGAAAGTATCTTTCTAGCACCATTTTGAAATTGTATTTTTCAGTAATTTTGGTACCTCCAACACATTTTCTTGGAAAACACTACCAAAACCAAGTGAGATGTAAAATACTAAATAAGATAGGAATGCATTTATCATAAAAAAATTATGTAACCACATCAGGAGCAGTGAAAAAGAAACCAAATTTATTCTATTTACCATTTTTAGAGTGCAGTATATTTGCAGGCCTTGTGGGGATTTGCTTTCTTTGAATATTGCAATTTTTTTATACATATTAGTGTGCTTAGAGAATGCAAAAAGAAATTTAATATATTTTTGTTGTTGTTAAAGGAAAAGAAGGTAAATGTTGAAAGTAACAAGTTACCATATTACAAATCCCTGAGTCAGAGGAATAACACAAATTAATTTATTGAGAGCTTTCTAACAACTATTAATACTCTACTTGGAAGTAAAATTGGCTAATTTGCTAATGACAATTTATACCACTACAGTTAAGAGTACTTTGGTGCAGAAGTTATTTATATGTTAAAAGTTCTAGGACAACATCTTAAGCAACTAGAGCTTTCTTGTATCTAGAATTTATACAAACAACATAACTGAGAACAAAGGCAAACAGTTGTACTCCTAAAGACAACACTGAGCAAAATTCTTTCTTGGATACTTGCATTTTTCTTTCTTTTTACTGAAAATCAGATGAAGAAGGTAGAATGGAAACATTTCACTGTGGAGACTAACGAATTAAAGCAAGACATCTGATGTGCTTTGTCAGTGTGAAGTAACTATCTGCTCTGTAAGCCAGCAGAGTGGGAAGCTGCTGTAGGCAATAGAAGAGGTAATAACTCTGTGAGAGGGGCAGGTGGTTTGGAGGACGTCTGGAGGTGGTGGAGGAGAGCTCTCTGGACTTTTCTGAGTTTTCTTGTGTTCTGTTGGGTGCTTCCTGAATGAGACAAGAAGGTGAGAGTAAGTTCCATAGCTGCTTCTATAGCTTGTGTAGTGATAGAAATTGGACCAGTTGAGAGAGTCTAGAGTCCATTGGTGTTTGTGGTTTTAGTCTGGGGGTACTCAACAGGGAACTGTTTCAGAGCTGCCAAAAAGGTTGTTACTGAATGGCTTGAATGTGGTAGACTTTGTCTAGTAGACTTGCTGGAGAGCCTAATAAGGATTTTTCTTGAGAGTCTGATATTTCTAAGCTTCTGATTGAAAGCTATGAGCAATAAAGGACTCAAAAAACTGTCTGTACCTCATCTGAGCTGGCTGTGAATTGGGTTAATGGCTTAAACTCTTCTGGGATATTTTTCTACTAACAACAGGTTTTTCTTATTTGCTTACATCTCTTGTAGGAGAAGAAGTAAAAATTCTGTGTGTGGCCCTCAGATCATTACTACATATTTCATTTGTTGTTTTCAAGTATGCTGTTCTGGTGGCTTCCTCTCTTTTAATGTTTTCAGGATTGAACAAAGCAGCTCTTGACTTGAGATCTGTTTAGTATTATTTCTGAAATGGAAACTCCAGACCGTGTGTGGTATCAATCCTAGAAGCTACTACTCTTCTAATGAGGAGCATAAGTAATTATTTGATATTTTGCATTTTTTTTTTCTTGAAGTTGCACTGTTGTTGATTCATGTTCTTGGGCTTTTTTGGTTTTATTTTGAAAAATGCTTTTGTGACAGTTTAGTGCATGTTTAGGAATACAGCTTCAGTTGATTCTGAAAGTCTGATTAAGTTATTTCTCCTTTCTTTCCTCTGTTGTGCTTTGAACACCTGCAGCATTTCAGAAACAGTGAACACTTTGAAATCCTTTTTTTTTTTTTTTCTAATTTGAATTAGAAAAATGTTCTAAATTATAAAAATGGCAATATAACAATACCTTTTTTTAACATTTTAGATTTAATTTCAATTGATGAAAGTGCATCCAGGTTTGAGGTTTCTCTCTTTTTAGTTGCTTCTCTGTTGTTTCCATATCAAAGAATTCAGAAATGAATATCCAGCTTACACTAGCACATCTTGGAGCTTTTTTCTTTTTTTCATGCATCTGCTATGTCTTTGCAGACTGTCTGCTAGATTTTCATTTCAAGTCCTACTGCTAAAGTCTAACCTTTTCAGAAACCTTGATGTTAGTAAAACTATTTTGCTTTGGTATCTTGAGTATCTCTTGGCTTAATAATGTGTTGTTGTTGTTGGTTTTGTTTTTTTTTTTAGGTTGATAATTGTCTTATGTTGTAGCTATGAGTAAAACATAGTCCTGTTGCTGTCAATGGCCACGTAACCAAAATAGTTCAATCTGGAATACTATTGGGAGAGAATAGGCCTTCTCACAAATGTTTTAAATGTCATTAATTAACAGCTTAATCCTGCGGAGTATTAATTTTTGCTCACATGAGTCTTTGATTTAACTGGATTTTTGTCTCCAGCTGCAGACCTGAATTTCTAGGATAAGCATGGTCTAAAAAAAATGATCTATCATAAGTATCTGCAAAAAATCAAACTTGTTTAACCACTGGAGAATGTGTGAACTCTAACACTTTAAAAAACCTTAAGTCAGATGGCAATTACGATCATCATTGGCAATTGGTTGAAAGATTGGGACGCAGGTAATGTTTTCCTCTGTCATTTCATTAGCAGGAAGCAATATTGAAAGGAACAGTAAGACCCAACTAGTCAATGCTTGGCTCTGAGGGTGCTGCCTGCGACAGATTTTTAGGTATCTCAATTATAGAAGGATCTACTTAATATCAGCACTTGGTGCCTGATGAGATACACCTTTCTCAACAGACAGTCCCCAAATCCTTCTCCTCCGGGCTGCTTTCAGGCCATTCTCTGCTAAGCCTGTATTTGTGCTTAGAATTGCCCTGACCCAGGTGCGGGTCCTTGCAGCAATAAAGATATTGAAAAACACAGGTCCCAAGACAAAACCTGGGGGGACACTGCTTATGACCAGCCTCTACTTGGATGTAGTTATTGACAACAGTGCTCTGGCTATGATCATCAGCCAATTCTCTATCTACTGAGCAGTCCATCCTTCAAATCCATCTCTCTCCCATTTGTAGATGAGGATACGGTGTGGGACCATGTTAAAAGCCTTGCACAAGTCGAGGTAGATGACATCAATTGCCTTTCATTGGTCTGCCAATGCTGTAATCCATCACTGAAAGTCAATAGATTGGTGAGGCACAATCTGCCCTGGGCCAAGCAGAGAGACCTTGACAAACCATGGTGTGAAGTGGTCACCAACTGCATGAAGTTTAACAGGTGTAACTGCACCATGGATCTACGTACATACTGGAGGATGAGAGGCTAGAGAGCAGACCCACAGAAAAGGATCTGAGTATACTGGTTGATGTTGAATTGGATCTGAATCTGCAGCATGCCCTGGTAGTCAAAAGGAACAATCACACTCTGGGGTGCATCGGGCCCAGCACTTGTAGCCAAGTGAGTGAAGGGGTTGTCCTGCTCTTCCCTTTGCTGTGTGGCCTTACTTCAAGCTCTGTGTGCAGTTTGGGTGCCACAATACCTGAGGAACATAAAACTATTAGTGTTCAAACAAGGACTGTGAAGATGTCCATGACTCTAGAAAGTAATGTGTACGAGGAGTAGCTGAGGTCCCTTTCCTTGTTCAGCCCAGAGAAGAGAAGGCTGAGGGCCTTATGGCTACCTTCCTCACTAGGAGTGTGAAAGGGCACTGTTTATTTCTGTTATCTAGTGAAAATGACAGAGCCCAAGGGAGTGGTGTGGAGCTATGTCTGAGGAGGATCATGTAAGGTGTTAGGAAAAGGTTTTTCAGCAGATGGTGGTTGAGCCCTGGAATAGGTTCCCCAAGTCAGTGGCCATGGCCCTATACCTGATGGAGTACAAGAAGCATTCAGACGATGCTCTTGTATACAGGTTTTAAATTTAAGGATGGTGTTGTGTGGGGCCAGGAGTTGGACTAGATAGTCCTTCTGAATCCCTTTTAACTCAGGTTATTTGATTATCTCTGTCTTTCTTGTCATTAACTACACCTTCTGTCATATTTATAGACAAGTACACTATTATCTTCGAGGGGTGGAAGATCTTTTTTTCTTCTTTTTTTTTTTTTTTAATTTTAACTACTACAAGGAATCTCAAATTGTTTTGGTATTTTTCTGTTGTTTCCAAATGATTTATTAGGTGTGCACTGTCAAGCATAACTAGATGTTTGTTTTTTTTTTTCCTAATTGGTAGATCTTAAGATAAATGTTTTTTTATTCTATTCTTTATTTTTATCCTTAGTCTTCCAGAATCAACATCTGTGGGTAATTAACAGTAAAAGAAATCCTTGAATCCTTGTTTGTGTCCAGTAAGTGTTTTTTTAATTTTTTTTAAGATCTGATGGTAGTACTCATTTTTCTTTCATAATTTATCCTTGATATGTCTGATCCTGTTATACAGTAGGGTTTTGATGCATTAGAGTTGAATTACCTATTTTAATGTTTGGTTGAATCTTTACATCACTGCTGATTAATACCTGTAAAAGAATAATAATAAAGGGAGCTTTAAGAGGGGTAAGAGACCTTATTTTATTAGGTATCTTAAGTTTTCATCCTTTAAAAACAAAACAGTGAATCAACATAATAGCAAACTATATGTAAAAGCATATGCTCCAGGGAGTAGGTACAAGGGTTTTTTCTTTTGTGCAACCTGGAGATGCACCTTTAATTAGGTACCAGGACACTCCTGAATATTTCTCAGACACCAGGGGAAGCAGAGATATGTATGTGAATCATTAATTAATATCTGTCCATCTATCTGGCAGACTTACATTTCAGACAGCATCCATCTATCTTCATTATCTCTGAGCTTTGTGGGATTTCCTGGTGATTGACTTTTATGTTCAAAACTTGGCCATTTTAAAAGAAAAGCCATTAAAATGTTTACCTGATTCCGTGGTAATACAATTCCAGTACATGCTCCACCATTAATCTACTACGTTTGCAGACCATGCAGTTTTTGGTTTTTTTTTTGCAGGGTTCTCTGAGCTAAAATGCACGTTAGTGTTTGGCTTTTATTCCTTATAATTCAGGTATTTTTTGTCATTGTTCTATAATATATTCCTTAGAAAGATGTATATGTTGTTATGCTTGTGTTTCTTAGGGCTTTCAAATGATACCATCTTCTTACTGAATATGTTGCACAGAAACTCAAGAAAAGAAATCTCATATTTTACCTGTAATCGAGTTCTTTAGGATGATTTTGATGCGTGGCATGCTATGATAGTGCTTCTTATTTTGGAAGTGTTGCAGTTCTAAGTCCTGCTGATGCTTACACATTTTCAGTTAGATCAGCTATCCTCTTAACTGCTGTTGTACTGTGTGATGTTGCATAATCAGAACACAGTGCTGCTACAGCTATAGGGCTTCATGGTTGCTGCCAGATGACTGTGTTCAGTGCTCTGTATTCCCATTGCAGACATGTCTGGAATGGGTTCTGCAACCCTATTAAACACTTGAAGCTTCTTTCCATTTATCACGAGCTTTTTCTGATTGCATATATGAAGTAGTAAGTACTGCACTGAACACAGAAAATTTATAGAGGCTTGCTTCAGTTATCGTGAATATCAACAACTTTAAGGGCAACTGTTGATGTCTGCCTGTACTTGTGCAAGGCATTTGACATGGTCGCAGACCACATCTCTAAACTGGAGAACAAGAACCAAAACATCAGTCTGCTATTAACGCTGTTTCAACTGAAGCCAGGACAAGGATCAGTTAGCATTGTCTGTATCATGCATTAACTTGTCTGGGACCACAGATTCTTTTAATACACAGATGATGCAAATATCAGAGGTTAATGACAGGTATTGTCTTTATGTCTGTCAAACTGGGATTTCAAGCTGTATTGAGGGGAGGGTCATCAGTCCATTTAGCTTCACTCAGATTGGTGCTGCGATATGAGGGTTTTTGTGTGGACAGTGGGGAATACACTTTGTTCTCCTTATGCTTTTGTTCTCCTCAGAATAATTTAGAGATTGAAAAGTTAAACAATATTATCATATAGATATCAATGTGAAAGAGACAACTGCATTCAACTTTCCAGGTTGTAGTTTATTTCCCCTTTCCCTACCCAGTCCTTTATTTCTGAATATGAGAAGGAATGAAGAAACAGTCCTTTGAGAATACTGAACTGAACATACTAGGTGGGTTTTTTGGTTTTTTTTGAAGACATAATTAAGTAAACTAAAATGATTCACTGGTGTTTGGCAGTGAATTGTGGTTGTATGCTGAGGATGTTTCGATCTTCAAATTGAATTGAATTCACTGGTTTTATACACAAAATGCAAACCTTTTTAAAAGGTGCATCTTATTTCCTAGACAAATCATGGAATCACAGAGCTGTAGGGGTTGGAAGGGACCTCTAGAGATCATCTAGTTCAACCTCTCTGCCAAAGCAGCTCCCTAGCCCAGGTTGCACAGGTAGGAATCCAGATGGGTCTTGAACATCTCCAGAGAAGAAGACTCCACCACCTCTCTGTGCAGCCTGTGCCAGTGCTCCATCACTGCACTGTGAAGAAGTTCCCACATACATTTGTGCAGAACTTCCTATGCTTCAGTTTGTGGCCATTTCCCATCGCCCTATCTCCACACTGCTGAGAAGAGTCCAGCCTCATCCTTTTGCCTCTTGCTTCTTAGATATTTACAGACATGGGTCAGATCCCCTCGGAGTCTTCTTTTGTCAAGGCTGAACAGACCCAGGTCTCTCAGCCTTTCCTCATAATGAAGGTGAAAATTGGTAAGGTTTTCTGACAAAGAAGAGTAGACTTTGGTCGTATATCATAGAATCATTTGATTAGAAGGGATCTGTTAAGTTCATCTGGTCCATCTCCCCTGCAATGAGTAGGGACACCTACAGGTTTCTCAGAGGTGGGTTGGCCTTGAATGTTTCCAGTAATGGGGCACCCACCACATCTTTTGGCAACCTCACCACCTTCATTGTAAAAGAAATTTTCTTTGTATCCAACCTAACTCTACACTCTCTTTTAGTTTGAAACCACTTCCAAGCTAAACATGTTAGTAAAGGGGGAAAAAAAACAAAACAAAAACACAGTCCTGTTTCAGTCTCTTAATTTGGAATTGAGGAAATAGTGGTAAATATGAGAGCTGACTGCTGGATTCACATCAACTGAGGATTGTTGTGGTACAGGTCAGCTCTCAACAGTGATCTGTTGTGGTTGTTTTTTTTTTTTCTTTTGTTCATAAGCCTTATTTAAAAGAATTTCTATTTGGAAGTGAACTAATCTGGATAATAATCATGCTCTAAATACAGTCATGATTATATAGTTAAAGTGGGTTTACTCAGTGGCATATCTTTTGGAAAATAAGCTAATACTAACATATCATGACAATTTGTTGTATTTTTAAAGATATTTTAAAAGGGTGGTCTTTTAAGAGGCAGAACATTCTGTTGTTCTGAAGTATTTGTAATGTAAAATGTTCTATTTGTTATTGTCAAACTTGAGGTAGCTCCTTGGTTGATTACATCAGCTTTTATGTTGAGTTAAAACCTAGTTTTTCTCGCTCCTGCAAGTAGAAGAGATAAGTTAATGTTTGCCACTGAAGTTCATTATTTAAGCCCTTCACTATTGATAGCAGCAGAGATGGATAATCAGATTTTTCAATGACTTTGGTAAGAGAAAAGATTAAATATCCATATCTTCACCTTGGGAAAGAGACAAATATGTTATTGACCTATAATTTTGTGAATGATAGTGCATTAATCACTTCATATTTGTCTCACAACACAAGAATGGAACATATCTACAATAATCAAACAGGAAGTATAAAATAAAGTACCTGTTATGCAAAACACAATTGGACTGTGATCTTCCTGCCAGCAAACATCTTGGAAGAGCAAAGCATAGCTGAAGGGAATGATTAGACCAATTAATAAAGTAGCTTCTCAAGAGCTATTGAATACCAAGATGAAGGCACTCCATCCAGTTGTGAAGGCCCAACAACCTGCAGGTTAACACAGATCATGAAGGGGTATTTCCAAATCTCAGGTTTATTCAGAATTGTATAGGAATTGTTGAATCACGGCCTGAACCACTGATTGATCACCAAAGGTGAGCACTTAGTCAGCTTCAGGAGCACAGGTGAAGGCAAATCAGCTGTGTGACTGGAAGGAGTGGAGTCTGGCTCCACCTCTCCCAGAACCCATTTAAGAGCTGACCACCACTGGGGAAAGATCTCTTGTTGGAGATCTCTCCCTTGTGGAGCTCTGGGTGAGCCTTGACCATCAGTGGCAAGTGTGCCTTTCCTAATTTACCAATTGTCTTTATACCATGTGGATAAGCCACACAAAAATATACCATCCACCTTGTGTCGGTACTATTCTTTTGGAGTATTCACCCTACAAGCATGTATGGTGTGTCTGCTGGGTTCCTTGATCAGGCCAGATGGATCTGACCTAGTAAAGAAAGCAGAAAATTTCCTTTGAGAATTCAGAAGTCTAAGAATCAAATTTATTGCAGAAGACAAACTAGGAAGAAAGAGGAGATGAGAGAGAGTATTAGAATTTTACAAACAAACTGGAAAAACAGCAAAAACAACCTCCTACCTCTGACATAAGAATAAGCTGAAAGCATCCAGGAAGTCAGTACAGCCTGCCAGGTGATGCAAGCATGCAGGGATAAGTATACCTGTGAGTATTTGGGAAATCCTGACAACCTCCAGGGAATTAATAGTTAAGACTTCATACCATATACTTTCTATTTGGCACTGAACTTTCAATCTATGTTCAGTCCTAGTTTTTGACATGGTGTGCTTTATTATTTCAGTGTTTTAACTTTTCTGGGGACTTATCCTGGATTTTGTCTTTCACTGTGGTTCTGTTGTGTCCAAGAGAGCTGATCTTTCTTTGAAACTAGATATTCTTAGATCCATGCTTATGTTCATTTTTATCATTTGCTTGCCTTGTGCCTCCATCAACCTCAGAGTTTCTTCCTTTAATAAAATAATACAAGGGACAAGAAAAATGAAATGAGGCTTTTAAATATCAGAAGCTTAGAGTGGGCAAACCAAAATGGGAGGCAGGATTTCTCCAGCAGTACCTTCTGATCCCACAAGAATTTGGAGTGGGTGCTGCTCCTAAGATCTGAGAATAGGAAGAGGCTGCAATCCATCTTCCTCTTGGTTATGCTCTCTGCAGTCTTCTAGCAGGAACTAGGAAAGGGTTTGAGGAGGAGCTTCTGTGACTTGGAAATGTCTTGGGGAGCAGCAGGTTATGTTGTTTTTTTTTCCCCAAAACAAATGTTTTGCCTCTGCTAGACTGGGAATAAACTTTTATTTAGAACATAGTAAACAAATGCTTATTTCTACCAATTCCATTGTTTTCTGTGTCCTCCTACAATAACAGTGATGTAGTTTAGNGCTTTATTATTTCAGTGTTTTAACTTTTCTGGGGACTTATCCTGGATTTTGTCTTTCACTGTGGTTCTGTTGTGTCCAAGAGAGCTGATCTTTCTTTGAAACTAGATATTCTTAGATCCATGCTTATGTTCATTTTTATCATTTGCTTGCCTTGTGCCTCCATCAACCTCAGAGTTTCTTCCTTTAATAAAATAATACAAGGGACAAGAAAAATGAAATGAGGCTTTTAAATATCAGAAGCTTAGAGTGGGCAAACCAAAATGGGAGGCAGGATTTCTCCAGCAGTACCTTCTGATCCCACAAGAATTTGGAGTGGGTGCTGCTCCTAAGATCTGAGAATAGGAAGAGGCTGCAATCCATCTTCCTCTTGGTTATGCTCTCTGCAGTCTTCTAGCAGGAACTAGGAAAGGGTTTGAGGAGGAGCTTCTGTGACTTGGAAATGTCTTGGGGAGCAGCAGGTTATGTTGTTTTTTTTTCCCCAAAACAAATGTTTTGCCTCTGCTAGACTGGGAATAAACTTTTATTTAGAACATAGTAAACAAATGCTTATTTCTACCAATTCCATTGTTTTCTGTGTCCTCCTACAATAACAGTGATGTAGTTTAGCCTTATCTGAGCTAACTTTAAATTCAGTAAGCAGATAAAACTAGCAATGGTAAGCCAGTCTGCTATCTTCAATATACTAGGTTTCTTACTGGCCTTCAGTTATTAATACAGGTAGAAGAATTAGCTTACGTGGCAATTCTTTGTCGTTATGTGATACAGATGATGTCAAGGTGGAGACTGATAAGCTTTCAGTTCTCTGAATACAAAGTTTCTATGTATTCCTTATAAGCATCTAGCATCATTAAGCTGTGGTGAAGGCTAAGTGTCACGCAAAAGAAAATATTCTCTTTTGAAGGATTAAGGATCTGGATTCTTCTAATTCTCTCTTTACTAGGCACATCTTGTATTAGACGAGTTGGTTTAATCTGCTATCATCTTCTTTATGCCTACAAATGAATGTGGCATTGTATCTTGTGTTTGCCCCAGATCGCTATTGTGTTCTATAACAGAAACAGCACAATGTGACTAGGAAACATCATCCATTTGCTATCTGCTGCTGTTACCAAATGGTTGTCTGGATACACCCATGACATTTTCACACATAAAATATCTGTGGCAGTTTTGAGGGATAATTCCTGAACTTTATTTCCAATTGCATGATTAGTTTCTAAATCAAGGTATTTGCTCCTTGGGAAGCTGTATAATACACAGCTGGTGACATAAAGCTAGATTATTAATATTCATATGTGTAATTAAAAATAATCCTTTAGGAAGTATCTTAATTACATTATTTTTTGAAAGCTGAAGTCAATTAAGCCCACCTTCATCTACATCTCTGCCCTTTGTGTGTGTGTGTTTGAAAAGAGAGAGACTACTGGGCTACAGAAGTGAGATTTCTATCCTATCCCCCTTAATGGAACCCTGCTGGTTTGAGCCTATCAAGTTATATTTATCCAACTGTTCTGCTATTCTATCTTTAATTAGATTCTCTATCAGTTTACTCCATAACGGAATGAATCTCACCAGGCTGTAAATTTTAACTTCTTTCTTAGGAACATTATTTAAAAGATGTTACTGCACTATTTTATGCATTCCTCGATGGCAGCTTGATTATAAAGACATTCTGCAGATTTATTATTCAATAATCTTTCCTGATGTTTGATACTGCAATTTGTTAACAGATTTTCATTAGTATTATCAATCCTTAACCCACTTTTCCTGTAGGACAAAATGCTGTGTGATATTACCACTAGTTTTTAACTTGTGATTTGGAGACTTCTGTATATATCAGTGATGCTCAAGTGGTCTTGTGCACCGATCTGATGTTCACAGTGATAGGGTTGGTTTTCTGCTGTAGAAACACTGAGTCTGCACTCTGGAGAAATAGTCGAAAATAATCACTGTCAGCAATTTCTTTGCTTTATAGATAATTGTACTCTTACAGTATGCATTCATTTAGAAAACTAAATGTGATGTGAATACAATCCAATAAAGATGAGATGGTGGGTATTTAGTTGCAAAGCCAAAATATTAATATCTTGGCACAAAAAGAGCAGTGTAAATGATCTGATTTACGTAACCACTTCAGTCATACATAACTTCTTTTGTGTGAAATAATTTTTCCTGTTATACACACGTCTTCTACATTAACTGGATGACTTGTTATTCCTGTATACTGACCAGCACTCTTGAATTTTAGGATTCTTGGTTTTGCTCAGGGCAGGATACTAAATGAGAATATTTTGTACTGCAGTTCTGGTGGAAAATGAGTAGGAGAGGATGGGGGATAAAAACCCTCTGTTGGCAGCTGCTGGTAGCGCTGTGTGCTCCTTTACCCAGGCTTTCCCTCAGTTGCCCACACATGGCTGCTGGGCCTGGCTGTGCTCTGTGCTGAGGCCACTGGAACCAACCATGTCCAGCTCAGGCCAGCTCCAGCCTTGCCTCACACCGCTTCACAACTCATACACACACATTTGTTGTTCTTCTTCCCATGCGCTCTGTGAACTGGAACATGTGTCTTAATTTTTTAGTAGAGAAAACAATGTTTCCTTCCTTCAGATGTTTATCTCTGTGTTGAAATGGACATCTTTTACAACAATGAGGGAGAAAGCAGCTGAGCTCTTTTCCTACGTTTACACTTTTTGACACCACTTCCATTGTCTAAAAGCAGCTAACAAATGGGATTTGGTTTGCTTTGTCTGCTGCTACCCCTTCCAAATTTTATTTTTGTTTTTTAAATGTTGGCTTGTTTTTACTTTGGACAGGTTTTTTGACTTGTTGATCTGTTTTAAAAACAACTCGTTGCAATTATACATCTTTAAATTCAAGGACTCTTAAAGCAGTGTTTTTTACTCAGTAGGTGATAAAGCTCTCTTCCTTTCTTATGAAAGCTTTTGAGGGCTAAAGGGTTTGTATCAAATTGCAATTATAGAAGTAAAAAAAAAAAACAACTAGATGTAGCCTAATGAGTAAATGAAGAGTTGATAATAGTGATCCCTTCTAAGAGGCTTTAATGAGGGAAATGCTCTTTAATCATCAGATGATTATGAAAGAGGAGCAGTAATCTTTTCTGCTGTGAAGCTGAACACCATCACTCCTTGCCCATGCAGCAGTCTGCAACATCTGGAGTCTACTGCATAGATCAGGCTGTTTTTTTAATAAGCGTTCATCCCAAACAGGGCGTTGAGTGGGGAATGTACTTTCTACTGCTGTCGCACTGAGATGTGTGAGAGGTAGTGGATGTGGGTAAGGAAAGGATTACTGTAAGGCAAGTTCTATAAAAACTTTCCTTGTCAGAAAGTCTGTGTTTGAAAACTGACTTTTCTTAAGGAGCAGCATAGAAGCTGCAATTGGTTGTCTTTTTTTCTCTCAAGATTGATGCCAGAGTGCATAAACATTCCTTGAAAACATGAAATAGCCAAAATTCTTTTCATGAATGAAATTACTGTTAAAGTCCATCATGTTTGTGTGCTGATGAATGTAAGGAGTGGCATTTCATGTCCACAGGAAAAAAAAAATACGTTTACAAGTGAAGCAGACTACAGCTAAATAAAGTATCTCAGATACGATCTGCAGCCTTTCCATAATAGTTGTTACACATTCTAACTGCAAAGCTTTTCCCTTTTTTTAACACCTGATCTCTGCAACCACGCTGACACATCTGTGACTGATTGCTAGTACTGTTGATTAAAAGCCCCCAAATCAGTTGATAGACAAACAGACTCCTCTGCTATCTGAGGACCTAGCTGCTTGTGACACCTTCACACAGTCAAATGTGTGAGGTGTGAAACCTGTAATCTGTCCCTTGCTGATATCATAGGCCTGTAACTTACCAACAAAGCACTGTTGTCAGAATTTACATGACAATTAAAACTGAAATAGTTTCAGCTGACTTACACGTACCTCAGAGCATTTCATAGGTTCATAATTTGTGTAGCTGCTTCTCTTACGTGCTTCCATTTCTGTGGCTTAAATGATCGGCTTGAAGAACTGCATTCTTCCAGTGAAAGGGGTCAACAGGCACCTGTTGGTAGCACATATTTTTGATGGTATTGGTTGAGATCCAGAAACGTGGTGATCACATGAGTTTGTATCTGGTCAACATGTTGTTCATTATGGATAGAAGGGTCGAGCAAATAGATTTTTCTGGCCTTCTTCAGTATTTTTTATGGGTCCTTTTCCACAGGGTTTGGGCAGAAGCTGCTTCCAGGACAGCTCCCAAGAGCAGATTGCTGCTTAAATTAGTAAATTCCAAAACTTTTCTAGATCACCTCTAAGAACATATACTCAGGTCTGTATGCATGTTGAGTCAAAAGAAGAACTGTAACTTTGCGGTCAAGGAGCACAGAAGATACAGTGGGAAAAAATGTCAGATACTCTGGCTTAATTACATTTATTAAGTGCTGGGGAGGTTCAGGTTGGATGTTATGAAAAATTTCAAGTTTTCAGGAATAGGGTAGATAAGATACTGAGAAACATGGTTTAATTGGTATTGAGTTGGTGGGTTGGTGGTTGGACTGGATGATCTTAGTGGTCTTTTTCAACCCTAATGATTCTGTTTAGCTTTTTCTGTTCTTTCCTCTTCCATTCCTCGTATGCTTTGGTGAAAGTGAGAACAGTGTCCATGCAGAGTTTGGGTTGCAAAAGCTGTGTAATGAGATTACTACAACATCACAGCATGATTCTGTTGGGCTGCTATGTCTATGTCCCACTTTTCTAATAAATAATAATAACCAGCTGACAATGCAAATATCACAGCATGTTGTCTGAGAATTATTTTGATTAGTTTGTAACTTGCAGAGGCTTCCCACACTCTCAAGCAACGAGTCCTCCTGTAGCTGTTACTTCTCCCAGACACTGTCACAAGAGAGACTGAGATTGCAGTGGCTATAATTCTGATTCGAAGGTGCTTCTATGAGCTCATGTTCATTACCTTTCAGGGCTCTTGGCAGCATGCTACTAACAGAAAAATATTTTTCCTATATTCTCTTTCTGAATAACTGCAACAGGATTTTAAGATCCTGGTATAAAACTTTGGTTTTAAATCCTACCTAAATAAACAAATTAATTAACAAGTACAGAAGCACATTCTGTATGTGTTGTCAGTAACATCTGTAACGTAACAGCCTTTGTAGAGGCGAAAGAAAGTCATAACTGTATTTATTTTTCCTTCAGAGGAATAGAAGAACTTTCTGTTCTGGAAATCAACATTAACCTTTATTTATACATTATTTTCAATGGAGTAATGTCTGTAACAAATCATGACTTTTCAAGCTATTTGTTCTTCTGTTTTCTGAAGATCTGTTTGTACTCTGTGGTGTGAGGAAATTAAGACACTGATTCCAACATGAAGCTTGAGAACATGGTAAAATTGTGGGCAAGTTCAACAGAGAAAGATTAAAGCATATAATTGTTAACTATGATGCTACTTTTATACTGTCTTCCCCCCCTCCCCCCCTTTAATGTCTAGCTTTAACAAGAATAGGTATGTCTGAAGTCATCATAGTGCTCATACTGGGTGACCAAAGTTTTTGATCTATTTCTTTTTGGAAAATCTTAGTTTGACACAAACAGACTACAGTCTGTGAAACTTTCCAGCCTTTTTCTACTAATGTATTTACTATCACTGTTTAAGAGCACTGAAACACCAGACTTTACAAAATAATTCCTTTAGACTTGTACTTCTTTGGGGTCTTGAGTACTTTATTAATGTTCAGTACATAATGTATTAGGTGGTGTCCCAGCTTAAAAACCTAGATTCGGTTCCTTGTTTTGTCAGAGATTTTCTAAGGCCTGGCTAAATCATTTAACTTTCCTGAATCTTGATTTCCAACCTGATTAATAGAGTGAATATTAATCTTTCCCAGTGAGAATATTGAGAGAATACTTGCTAGCACTGTTGAAATATATTCATAACGGATTCTGTAATGCTTAGGAAGAGTGGGATGGATCTATATACCTGAGATGGATGTGGAAAGTAGTAGCTATTTCCAGTGTGGCAAATTAAAACAACTTGACAGCCTGGTACTGGAACTTAAGATCTAAAGAGATATGCTAGCTTCTTGTCAACTTCAAGACTGCTGCAGCATTAATAAACTTTGAATGTAAGTGAAAAGTTAATTGGACCTTTTTCTAGTTGATTGCAGTTGATTGTCACCTTATGCTCTTTGTAAATAACAATTTTATCCATGAGCGTGTACTTTAGAGGGCAACTAAAAGTTTTTTTAGAGCTATGGAAATTAAATAATAAGAAACTGTGCTGAACTTATCCCTGTGCTAAAAGGGATGACAATGTATTCTGCTGAAAATGTATTTGCTTTGCTACTGTGGGAAAGGGACTACTATTGCTTGGTTTATTAAAGCATAAGTAAATGACTGCTTACTAGATGGTGGGGTTTTTCTCCTACTTTTCTCAAGGCATGTTCCTGCCAATGTGTAGATAAAATTATTTGCAGAATCTACAGAGAGCAAATGCTTCTTTATCAAAATATACAAAGAAGCTCAGTAGAACGAGCAATTTGATAGAAAGCCACTGGAAAAAAAAAAAAAGGCTGGTAAAAAGCCCCATACTTCAAGTCCTGTCTCTGAAGGACTACGTACAGAAAAACTCTATTTTATAGTAAGTGTTCTGGGCACATCTGAAACCTTTCAGATAAATGTTTTATTGGCTGAATCCCATTTCAGTGGTGTGCACTGGCAACTAAGGTTATGACTGAACTACAGCAAATGCCAAGATTCAGTTAACAATGTTTCAGAATCACTGGGCTGGACTGTAATTACCTACTGTAAAAATAGGAAATTGTCATGCCTAGTAACTCTTGAAGCAGCATCAGCAGGAATTTGTCCTTTCAATGCGGCAGAGAATCAGAGAGACTTGTGTATAGGCAGCTTCTGCTGCTGCTCCTTGCTGATAGCAGCATGCAACTTCTTTAAAGGGCAGGGCCTCATTCTAAATAGGCCAGTAGGAGCAAGGAAATACATTGGTACTTGTGAGCAGATCGCTATCACTCGCTATTAGAAGGCTTTCTGTTTGCACAGATGTTATTTGCTGTATCTTTAAATTTTTAATTTTGATGTTTTCCTTGTTTTATGGTATATTTGCTGAGGGTGATGTTGCACTTGATATTTGTATCATATTTTTTCTCCGATTAGAGCACTTGAATTATCAGTCTATGTACCTATCCATTTTTAAGGGCTGGGAACCTTTTGGAAGGATTAAGGATGGTGGTAATACCATCCCCCATGGTGTTGCATCTTCACCAGCTGTGTGCCTGAGCTGGGAATCCCCTGATCTGGGCAGAAGCCATTACTTCGTGTAACCTCTCTGTCACAGAGACAATTATGCATTTTACATCCTACATGACATCCAACTTAAAGTTTCCTGGGTAGCTTAGTCTTTGATTCCTGGGCAGAAAGCTTTGTGCTATTTGTTAATTACTGTATTTGAGAGGTGTTGAGTGGTCACTGAAAAAACATGAACGTTTTCAGTTGGGGTGAAAGAATTTCAGAAAATAATTGGAAGAGTTGGAAAGTTCAGGTCTGTTTCTAGGAGATCTACGTTAAAATTTTCAAGTCACATCCAGCATCTCATTTCCTTCATGCTGGATGATGATGTACACAAATGCAGTAAAAGGTAGCTATTATGTAGAACTTACTGTTTTAATTGGAAAGCAAAAAAAAAAAAAAAAAAAAAAAAAGGGTAGAAGCTTGCCCTACTAAGTCCTTTTCTACTAAACTACCCACTGTATTCTGCTTTCTCAAATGGGAATGTATATACAAAACCCAGATGATGCTGAGTATCATCTCATTGAGTGTGTTATATGTTCCTATGAAACACAGCATATAGAAGTCCTTGAAGCTAATTGGTAATTCGGTGTAAAAGTATATTGCCTTTTCACACTGGACAAAATACTGTGATGAATCTTTTCATTTACTATCCTAAAGTCTATATCTAAATATAAAGGTATGTAGGTTCCTTCCTGTTACAGGCTAGTTCCTTTAGGATAGGTTTTCTCTTGTAAATATTGCTGCAGTCTAGATTATGTTAAATAACTTAAGGAGTTCCTCAGGCTGCTCATGTTTTCGCTTTTTTTTTTTTTTTTTGTGAGATGAATATTTTTATTTTTATTAATGAAAACTTTAATTAAAAATTATTACTTTTCAGCTGAACTACGTGATCTCCTGTTAACTGAAAACAGGTGTCAGCATACTCTAGAACTGCCAGCATTATTGTGTGGTTAAGTTATTTTGTTGTTAAAGGGGTGAGAGTCATGGCCTCCATTCTTCTCATCAGCTGGTCCTGCTTGAGCTTGGCAGAGGACTACAATCACACATTTGTGTTGGCACTAGGGGCATACAGGGGCCCCAGAGTGTGATGTAACTCAAGCTGCAGCACTCTCAAATCTCTGCCTTCAACCTGTGCACACAATGCCCTCACCCAGGGCAGAACCAGAACGAAGTTCAGCAAGATGACAGACTAAACTAGTCCAGCACAGGGCATGGCTAGACAAGCATGCTAACTCACCATTTTACACATGACTAGCCCTCTACATCCCCTTACCCATCTGTTTTTCCACTGATGTGTTCTACTTCAGTTTTCTCCCCTGGCTTCACACCTGGGCACTGGGGTTGATGGCTGAGCTGAGACAACCCTGGGGAAGGCCCAGGTAGGGTGTTTGCATCCCAGAAAGTTTGTAACTTGGGTTCCCTTCTGTTTTTGTAGGTTTTCAGCTCCTCCGGTCTTGTGGAGATGGGCTGCTGATGGTCTCTGGGGTGAAGCTGAGTGTTGTTTGGGTTTCCCCTCCTGTTGTCATCTCTCTGAGCTTACTTACAGCGAGCAGATGGGCTCTTGTAATGCAGACTAGTAGTAATGAATGAAATGTGCTGTCTTACATATATCAGGCTGTGTTTGCTAGTTTTGAGCCAAAAGCGAAAACAGTAATTCTCCACTGTAATGTGTAAAGTCTCCAGAGAGGATGTTCTGACCTGAAAGAATTGTAGGAGTTGGTCTTGCACTGCACTGCTGAGAATTATGTTGTGTTTTATGCATTCACCTTTGCATTTCTCCTTAAAATGCTCTTTGTAACTGATCATAACTGTTCTTTCTGACTTGTTTCCAGTGGACTGAGACCGCAGCACACTTACTCGAGCCAGCTGAAAGCATATGCTTGTTTTTCACAAACAACTGTGAGGTTTAAAATTACTCTTAGAGCTCTTTTATTTCTCTCCACCTATTTGTTGTGTTGTGTATTTACAAGGTCCGGCAGCACCTCCTGAATTGAATTATTTTGATGTAATGATATTGCTTTATAGAGAAGTTTTGCTTGGGATCATGTCAGCAGGAAAACAGTTCAGACAGCCTTATTCAGAGTTGGCAAGGGTTCAGTCTGCAGTGCACAGTCTGAGTGCAGTGGAGCTGAGCAGACTGAGAGAGTGGGATGTATTCTCATAAAAAGTTTTCATAAATTGTTGTCTCTTTCTGCTTGGAGGGTTTTCGTGAGACCTTGGCATGCAAATTCTTCACTGCAGATGGGTGGGAAGTTGGGATTTTTCAGAAAAGTGTCAGCTGACTGTGAAGATGTGTGAGGCTGCCATTTGTGGGGGTGAAACTTCTTTCTTTGTTGTGCTTTAGGTTAGTGACAGGATGAATGTCACCAGGAAAGGAGCTTATTAGTCAAATGCCCTGCTTACAAATGTAATGTTTTTTTAAAATGATGAGTCCAAATTCAGGAAAACTAAAACACCTTTAACTGACACCATGTAACAGTCTTCATTTTTTCTCATCTGTTTGGGTTGGATGCAAAAGTTGGCCTGCTGGTTTGTGAATGTGTTGGTTATCCACAAGGAAGCACAGAATTTATAGGAAGGACCGTTAAACCAGAGGAAGCACTTGAAGTTCTCACTGGAAGCCCGTTATATGTTGGGCTTCAGTAATGGGATGCAGTTGCTCAAGGAAATTAAAGATGGGTGCCAGGTCTCTTGGATGGTATTTTGGCAGCTCTGAGGGTGTGCTGCTGCCTTTGTTCAAATCACATCCACATTTCACCACTGATATGAAAAGCTATAATCAGAGTGTCAGAGAAACCCATCATATATTCAAATTCAGTCCCAGGTTTGTCTGAGATCGTCTCACCTAGGAGGTATTTCAGGATTCAAACCCCCCTGCCAAAGGAGCACCCTAGACCAGGTTGCACAGGTAGGTGCTTAGGCATGTTTTGAATATCTCCAGGAAGGAGACTCCACAGCCCCCCTGGGAAACCTGTTCCAGTGCTCTGTCACCCTTACTGTGAAGAACTTCCTTTGCTTCTGTTTGTGGCTGTTTCCCATTGTGCTGTCACCACACATTGCTGAAAAGAGTTTGGCCTCATCCCTTTGCCTTGTGATCCTTAGATATTTGTAGACATGGATCAGATCCCCTCTGAGTCTTCTTTTTTCAGGGCTAAATAGACCCAGGTCTCTCAACCTTTCCTCGTAAGAGAGGCGCTGCAGGCCCTTAATCATTTTGTGGCCCTCTGCTGGACTCTTTCAAGGAGATCCCTGTCTTTTTGTACCAGGGAACCCAGAACTGGACACAATACTCCAGGTGAGTAATGATCCAATGGATGGAATGTTTCTGCTATGAATCTAGGAGATCTGGAACTGTTCAGCCTGGAGAAGAGAAGGCTATGAGATGACCTGATAGAATCCTTTCCATATCTAATGGGGAGGTGCAGGAAAGAAGGGGACAGACTCATTAGCAGGTTCTATTGTGATAGAAAAGATAAAATATTTTCAAGCTTAAATAGGGTAGATTTCAGTTTAATGTAAGGAAATTATCTTTTACAGTGAGAATTATGAGGTACTGGAACAGGTTACCTAGAGATGTGGTGGATGCCTCATCCCTGGAGACTTCCAAGGCCAGGGTGAACTAGGTCTGAGCAACCTGATCTAGCTGTGGATGTCCCTTTTCATTGCAGAAGAATTGGGCTAGATGACTCCTAGAGATCCCTTCCAACTCTGAGAATGCTATGATTGTGTTTTAATCTGGTGTCCACCATGAAACCCAGGTCCTTTTCTGCAGAGAAAAGGTCAGCCCTGAACTGTACTGATGCATGTGTTTATTCCTCCTCAGGTATAGAACTCTATATATTATAAATATATTACATATTTTCCTGTGTATTTTATACACTGTGTGACTTGTAAATCAGCACAGATCATCTGCCTGGCACTAGCACTTGTTTTCAGAAATAAGCTGTGCTCTGGCTATGAGGGACAGCTGCAGTAGTGCTAGTGATTGCTGCTTATAACGAGTGCTGGGGAAACAACAGTATTTTTGTCTTCCCATAGGTAAACAAGGAGCCTGGCAAAGCAATATTTTGTTTGGATGTGAAGTAGTCATGCAAAGCAGCCCTTTCTAACCGCTAAGGTTCACATTATTATCTCATGAAAAATTCTTGCATTAACATTAGTTATGATATTGGCAGAATTAAAGAATGTGCAATTCTTATTTGCTTCAGTGCTGGGGAATGTACAGAATTGGACAGAGTAATCTTTAGTGACTTGGTCAGACTCTCTATTTATATAAGCTTCCCCATTCATCATTCTTAATGAATACTCATCTGCTAGGAAGTTTTGTGTGACACAAGATAGAAATATATACTAAGTTCTTAGGACCTTGGGTTGGACGTAGAAAATGGGCAAGGATATTAATGTAACATTCAAGTAGCTAAAGTGGAGATTTTTTGAGTACAGTTTCTGCAGCAGTTTTAATCCATTTCAAGGTTGTGGAGGATATCAGATGAGAAATGATGCTTTTCTTAAGGTCCTGACCTAAAAAATTGTAGATCTTTCTACTGCATTTCAGGAAACAATTTTTTTTACGAGAACTTCTCAACAAAAGCAAAGTCTTTCTTTTGTGATTCTAGCCTTGCTGGAGACTTATCCAACTTGTGATACTTCCATTAGAAATAATTCACGTAAGAATCATTTTTCTGCTTTGCTGATATGCCTGTTTTCTTGAAGCTAGATGCTAAATCTAAGAAGAAAAGTTTTACTGGAAAAAGTGTCTCACTCCAATTTATAGGAGAGAGAAGAGGTTCATTTTTAAATATGTATGTTTATACCTGATGGCAAGATTAAGACACAACATGTCAGATGTTAGCCCAACCAATTTATTACAAATCCTAGTTGCTTAGGGATATGGGGAAGGAAAGATGGGCAATAAAAAGAGATAGGAAATAAAAGCAAGGAGTCTTGGTAGAAAGCAAGAGAGAGAATCACCACCGTGGGTCCAGCGAAGTTCATAGTTCAGGTGCTCAGTAGATCAGNGAAGTATAACTTATAAATAAGTCCAAGGTAGTTGAATCAGCTTTTTTTAGAGAGGCAGCTTCTGGCTTTTGAATCTCCACCGGAACTCGTTGTTCCTGTTTTCTGGGCCTTGCCAGCAGATGAAAGGAGACAGGGAAGTGCCAAATTATATCTTGCCTTCATAGGATACAGTGGTATCATTCCCCAATCTCCCACACCAGTTATCTGGTCACAGGCCAGATCTTCTTCCAGTAAACACTCCTGAGCAAAACACCTCCAAATAAATGCTTTCAAATGTAAACACTGTACACCAAGGGTTGCTGGCTACGTAACACCCACCTAGATAATTTGTGGTTGTCAGTTAAAGACTTGTCACCAGAAAGGCCTTAGGAAGCAAGCTTTGAGACAAAAACAGTTTTTGTCTGTCACAGACAGTGGAATAAGAAAACAACAATAAGTATTCAAGCTGAATGGATAACTGAGATAACAACTATGGACAACTAAGAGCAAAGTCTTGCTCCTTTTAAGAAAGAAAAAGAAATAGGTATAAGACAATAAAGAACCTATTCCAAGCATAAAGTAAAAATCATTTCTGTGGAAATGACTGAGTATTTTGAGTGCAAGAAATACTGGATGTGTACATTAGAAAGTAAAGAAAGAAACTGAAGATAGCAAAATTCTTGTTTGTACAAAATTAGAGAAAATATCTTTTAAAGAAATAAGCATTATATTGTACTTGCTTTGTGTCTAATAAAGTATTGAGATTTGTTCTATTATTCATGTATTTATTTTATACTTTTTTCTATAGTGACTAGTGAGGCAAGATAGATGAATTTGGCTTTCTGACAAATCAGTGCTGCTTCTCACAAATCTGTATTGTTGTTTATTTGCTGAAATCTGTGACATCTCTGTCTAGTTAATGTCAGAATGAGGTGCAAGCTACAGCTTTAGGGAGATCTACTGTCAGCTGCTTTCTTGACTTATAATGCGCTCACAATACTTTATCTTGGCTGTAAAAGAGTAAAGTAACTCCTCATTTTCAATCCACGCAATAGAAAATGGAAAAAAAAATCAGATTTAGAGGTTCTTATGGTTTGTAGACTTTAAGTCAGGCACTGATCCTTCATACTTCAGAGAAATCTTCTGCTGTTGGTCTTTCATGATAGTGGTCCTGTTTTCTATCCTTATTGGTAAAGGTGTTCCAAGTTAGAAGTCCCTGTAAGTTATCTTTGGCATTCTTGCTATTGCTGTCTGCTTGTGGTTAGATTCTGTGGAAAATGAAACGTCTTATTTGCTAGGAGTTTAAAGGGAATTAGATGAGGTAAGTGGGTCTTTTATTTGTTTCCGCTGAACTCCCATCTAAATGAATGTCTACTTTAACTACAAAACTTTCCGTAACTGCTCATGACTACAGAGCTTAAAGTGAACATCTAAATTCCTTTCCTATGATATAAAATTATATATTGTATAGAAATGTTTTTACGTGTGAGTCTTGGGTTCACAGTCTAATTTGGAACAGGAACAGACTGTCTCAACAGTATCCCAAGTCTGAATTTTAGGGCTGAATATCTTCTCTCTAAAGCAAACTGGTGGGTTACACTCAGTGACTGTACACAAACAGCCTGATGAACTGAGTTGTTCACCAACATGATCATCTCTTTCAGAAATGGAGAAGTAGCATGGCTATGCTGCTGTTTTCCTGTTGTGGGTGAGAACAGAGCAGTAAACATGTAATAGAGGAAAAGCAAGGTATGACAAAGCCTGGAATAAAAACATACGATACCTTAATCCCTTGCAAAATAGGATATGGCTAGTTAGAAACTGTATGTGTGTGTGTAGAACTACGTGTCACTTCACTCTAAACACGAGTAGATGTGTGTACATGTGCACGTGCACAGGTGTAAGGGGAACAGCCAGACTGGGAAATCAACACAACTTCTTGTAGCTTAGCAGCACTGCACTGGGAGTCAGTGGAGATTCCCATCACATGTGCCGCTTATCCTGAAGGTTTTCTTCTCTGCTCTGCACTTCTTGAGTGCAGCGTGTACCTATGCTGCTTTGTCTGTTAAAATGAATGTTCAGGGTAGCTGAAGTAACCACCAGAATACAAAAGGCCAAAGGCAGTTCTTTGATTTTTTGTTTGTTTGTTTGTTTTTTTGTGGCAAAATATGTGTCTGTAACTTGCTGCGATCAGAATAATTGAAGTGAAAAATACTTCAGGGGGCTACCTAATCCACCTTCTTGATCAAAACAGGGTCAACACAACATCTAGATCAGATCTTGAAAACCTACATAAGTAGGAACTGTGCCACCTCACCTCTCTGAGAAGCCTGTTCCACTGATTAATTATCACTGTAGTGATATTTTTCACCTTCTATCAAGTCATAATTTGTTCCAGTTTTTGTTCATTGTATCTTAGCTACAGGCTGTGTACTGATGTGAAGAGCTTCTTCCCATAGAGGTCATCCTAATCTTCCCTCTAAACTTCTTCATACAGTTGAGCTTTGTCTTGTACCAAGAGTCCAAAACTGAGCAGAGGATTGTAGGCTTTGTCCCATCAGTACTCAGCCTCCTGAATCTCCTCATACAAACACGGCCCGTTCTGCTCTTAGAGTTGCTGCCTAGTCACACTGGCTAGGGCTAGAGTGTAAGCATGTATGCAAAGCAACTGTTACAGCTGAATTACAGTTTATTGTGGTTATTTTGGCAGATATTCATATTTTAGTTAGTAATGAAAATCATCATTTCCTAAATCTATTTATAAAAGCTGATTTTGTTTTGCCTTTTAATTTCTCTTTAAAAATCCATTCATTCTCAATAACCTTTATTTTTTACATTTACTTTAACCTGCTTCATTTTGCCTGCTTGTTTTAATCCATATTGAACTTCTGATGGCTCTCCTGCCCACCAGTACATATAAATCATTAGGTAGTGAAAAATTTTCTTGCAAAATTACCATCATTTCTGTTAAGGCCATTTGGCTTCTTAATAACTTTGTTTAAATGGTAAATCATGTCTCCCTCAGGCTTCAGAGTGGGTTAAACATTTACAGCATCTGGTCATTTATTCACTTGGATTTGTAACTTCTATGTTTTTTTTCTATGTTTTCCTCATTTTGTGCTAAATGAGAGGATGTTGTTTTAACTAGAGAGAAGCAAAATAATCTCAAAGGATCTTTTGCCTTTCATGGTTACCTAATTTAGAGATCTTGCTGTAATTTTACTGTACTTTTTCTAAAACTTTGAATGTAGGTGACCTGAAATTAGGTTTCAAGGGAAGGGAAGAGAAGCAGCAATATTTTTTTTTATATCTACTTTTTATCTGAGCAGGCTTTTATTTTGAGTATTTTTAGCCTTGCGATCTTCTTGCATTTTTCTGACTCACTCTGTCAAGACTTATGCTGGAGGAAAACAAGCTCAATCAATCTATCTTTCTCTGTTGTAATGAGGCAAATATATCACTTGAGGGACTTTGTAATACTTGAACGTTTGTAACAGAACAAATGGTTGAATCTGTGTGTAGTCATACTCCTATATAAAGGAAATCAGTTCATTGTATTTGATTCTTTCTTCATACTCCAGCTTTTTGTTCACTGAATAAAACAGTAATGAAATACTTGTCAACTTCCGAAAAAGTTAGCTTAGTAATACTGAACTGAAACAAAGATAATGAATGCAACAATTTGACTACTTTCTTTGTTTCAAAGATTTGCAATTATTTGAGAGTTTCATTTTCTTGTCCCTCAGTGAGGGGATTGGAAGATTTTGTTGACAAACTTAATATTTTGGAGTTATTTCTGTTGGCATTAGCACTCATTCTTATCTGCAACAAATAAATTTACATCAAACCCTTCAGATTCCTTTCTGACTTTACAGTACAAGTGCAATTTCTCTAATTAAATGAAAGAAGAAAAATAACGTTGAGCACTTGATGACTGATTCATGGAATGGATTTGTAAAGCATGTTTGATTTCAAAAGATGATTGATGGTGGTTTGAATGCAGGCAGGTTCAAACTTAGAAAGTTTCCCCAAGTCCAGGTACACTAGGCTGATGTCATATGCAAAAATATTGGGTCAGTGTTTTACTGGGTTTGCATGATCTTAGATTTTTAGTGTTAGTTTATTTTTTTAATAACCATTCTCTTCTGCAGCTGTGTTCTCCATGATCTTAATCTTAAGTTGTATGTGATTTTCTTCTCTGTTTATCTGTCAAAAGGTGCTTTAAATTCCACCATGTGCTGATGGTTGCTATTGTGAGGATCTCTGTTTTGTCAAATGTTATGGGGGTGTTGTGGATGCCCCATTCCTGGAGGCACTCAAGGCCAGGTTGCATGTGGCCCTGAGCAGCCTGATTTGGTGGGTGGCAGCCCTGCCCATACCATAGTGGCTGGAACTAAAGATCCCTTCCAGCAAAACCTGTTTTGTGATCCTATGATCTATAATAGGCAGCTGACCAGAGTGACCAAAGACTAGATACTGTTTTTCTATTTATTTAGGTAGTAGTAAATGGTCAGTATGATGACGTGGTGAAATTTTATAATAAATTTTATGAGTGAATTGAAATCATAAATATCTGCATGGTATAACTGAAAAAAATAACTGGTATTAGATTATTTTCTTCATTCTGGACATGAAGAAACTAAAACAAATGAAAATACTGTAGATTGTGATGTATGATGAAATGTGGAAAACCTTATTTGATTTTAAGAGTTGATTGGCAAACTGGGTTGGTAACTACTTTTGTTACTGTTAGCTGCTCATTCCCTCTGTCTGTGTAGCAATAAATACTGTTTGATTACTTCTACCCAGAGCATAAATTTTACCTAAAAACAGGGAGTTTTCAGCATGCTTAATTGCGTATATACTATCAATATTACATATTAAACTATTGAGATTGTAGATAAAGACAGGTATTGCTATCATCTGCAAGAAAAAGTCAGAGAAAAAGGGGTTAAATGGATTTCTGTATTGTTCATTGGGGTTATGTAATTATTGTCAAACTGCTACTAATTATGCAGAGCCAGAAGTGTTGTCTTATGAAGTGTAACGGAATAAGTAATAATTTATCATCATCATAATTGATATAAATGTGTTGAATTTCCTGTTTATGAAGTAATTGGGTAGCAGTAAACATGGAGTAAACTGATAGCTGCTGGAATGAACACAAATCTCTGGAAAATAATTAATCTCTCTATAGACAATTTAAGTATTCCTGTTCCTGCATAATAATAAGAGAGAAAATTAAATTTAATGTATGAAGGAAATTCTGTCAGTTTGCATGGTCATCACCATGTCTGGCTTATCCATGTGATGTTCCTGTGAATATGCATAAGATTGTAAACATTCCTATAAATGTCTTTAGACATGTATCATTAAATGCACATATACCAAAGAATGTACATGCTAGTTTCAGTATGGGTGGTAGGTAAAAATGCCGTATGTTTTATTTCAGAGTACTTGTAAGGATCTCAAAAGAAAAGTAACTCCTTGATGCATGTATTTGTATGATATGCGTAGCCTACAGTTCATGATCAAACTTGTAATCATGGATTTTTTAATATATTTTTATAGTATTACATCGCTTTCATTCACATGAAATACACCAAGGCCCATCCAATGCCTGCCTTTTTTATACTTGATATTAAGGTATCAGGGCTGCTTCAAAAGTAATGCCTCCTATTTTATGTTGTGGGTAGTATGTCAGTAGAGAATGAACCTTCCCACCAGTATTCCATTGCATTTTGTTGTAGTGTGACAGATGGCAGCAGAGGGGCAGTCTGACCAAATGGCATTTGACTTGGAAGTGTATATGAAGCAAAGGTGTATAACTGAACTCCTCCATGAGGGGAAAATGCCCCCACCCCAACATTCCTTGATGCTTGCTGAACATTTACAGAGACCAAAAAGTGGCTGGAAGATGGGTGGTGCATTTCAGGAGCAGCGACAGTAACTCCACTAGTGCAGATTTTTGCAAGTGTGGTATGTAGGCTCTTTTATGCTGCTGGCAAAAATGCATACTTAATGGTAATGACTATATTGAAAATATTTTGTAGCTGAGAATTTGCTCTGTTGAATAGTTTTATTGTGCTCTTTATATCTTTTGCAATTTCCGTGCAAATAAATGTGAGGTATCACTTTCAGAGCAACCTACGTAATTTTGAGGGTGTCTGTGTGATATATGTATTATTTATATATTTATTAAAAACCATTCTCATTGTAAAATATAAAATGCCAGGCATATTTTGCTAGTTAGCAAAAAGTTAGCAGACAGCTAACTTTTTTTTTTTTTAATCTAAATGTATGAGTTGATGAACCTGACAACATCATATCCATAGGAATTGAATCAATGTTGGCAACCCATAGGATTGAATATTTGGCCGGCTGTATGGGAATGCTTGTTTAAGGCTGTGGAAATGCTCTGAGGAAAAGGAATAAATCCTCTGCAGGAAAGTACATGGCAAAGTGGAAGGAGTGAATAAATAAAGGATTGCTAGATCTTGCTTTCTTTTCCCTCATAAGCTCACTCATCACTTCTCAAGTAGTTCAATGCAATTGTGTTTCTTACTCTCTCTTGACTGAAGTGCAGTGCGGTTGTATACGCTGGTTCAGCAGTCTCTGTCAGTGTTTTCAGTGTCGCATAAATCTAATCTTTCTGAAGATGAGCTTAAATGGCTGAGCAGCACAGCTGGTCTGAGTGTAACAGCACATGGTAGCAGCTGCCTTTTCTACACGTCCATGCAAGTGCATGGCAGGGACTGCATTATTACTTGTCTGTGCTTTGTTGGAGTCAGGTGTCCAACCTTGTCCAAACAATGTGCTAGGTATAGTCATACACATACATGCACATTTGCTCTTTCTGTCTCTCATGTTATGATGATCTGTCCTTTTGTTACTCAGGTAAAACAGGTTGAAACTCTTCCAGTTGTAGGTGTAATATTTCAATGAGAAGAATCAATGACTAGATTTTTCTATGTACTTTCTGCTCATCGTTTTTCTTTTATTCATTATTGCAAGTAGAAAATAAAATATTTTATGTAACTTAGAGTATCACTGGGTTAATGAGATTTAAAAAATAAAATTCAGGCTGTGCCCCATGTGCTTACTAACTTACGAGTCTGTGATCTTTTGGGGATTTAAATCCCTGTGTAGTAGATGCTGTTGCTTGCTGTCTGATCTGGCTGAAAAATCTAGGAAGTTGTAGAGTACTGCAGTGGAGTTACTGTGCTGTGGGTGAAGTTCCTGGTTTTGACTTGCTTTTACCATCTGATTTCCCTCTCACCTTTTGCTGGTAACCTAAACGTTTATGTCTAATGTAAGTTCTGCATCTAAGCTTTCTTTTAATTTGTGTCTGCTGTGATGAGGACTGTCACAAGCCCCCTATCTTATCTGCCAGCTGCACCTTTGGAGATGCTTCTCCTTTTCCATGCTTCTTTGAAGCTAGCAAAGACTCGAAGGTCCAGGTAGCACAACTCATCTTCTGCTGCCCAAGTGACTTGAGCTTGAGGTGTGTCCCAGTTGTAACCAGATCAACTAGTTGGGTTTTTTAGGTCAGATGCAAGAGTTCAGTGCTGAACGGAGAAACTTGTGAGTTAATCTGTTATAATACTCCCTAAACTGAGAAGCACCCAACCTTCTTTTCCTTGTATGTTCTGCAAATGGAGCAGAGACTTTGTGGGCATAGAGGCAAGCTATAGCTTCTTAACTTTTTCTTTTCAAACTGAATTTACCTGATTTAGCACATGCTGTCAGCCCTTGGGCACAGGATGCTGCTCTGGGATATCCAGATTACACAACGCATTATCAGGGCATGCACTTACGAAGGGCAGTGAGATCTGCTTGTAGAGCAGCTGGTGAAACTAGAGCCAAGAGGAGAAGGCAGAAAAGTGTTCAAGTGGGGCTGTTGCTCTTACATGCCATGAGCAGCATCCGTTAGTACCAGAGACTTCTTTAGATGATGTTGCCTTGTGGTGTTAGACACAGAACTAGCAATGAGTTAATGATTAGTGCCTTGATCTTTCCTGTTGATCTTTCCTGACTGCTGTTTCTTTTAACTTGTGATGTCTTGTTTCTTTGATTTCTTGTGCTGCAATTCATTATTTACCCTGCTTTGCTATAAGCCAGGGTTTTATAATGAGTAATAAGATTCCATGAAACTAATAAGGGCTCTGACAAAGCAAATATGTAATAAATTAAGATGTCTAAGTTGTTTTAATTTTCTGAGGTATGGCTGCTGAAATCTCCTGCATATGCTACCTTTCAATCTTGAAAATCAGTACTAATCTAAGCAATCGCAAATTAACTAAACAGGTCTAATTAAATCAGTTGAACTTATAATAACTCAATCACAAAATGGAAATGTTGTAGGTTGTTTAATGCCATACAGTACATGCAGCTTCTCTGAGCCAAGAAGTGTTAGATTATATCCTTTTGAAAACAAGCAGTTATGTCAATATTGCCAATTCCACTGGACATCTTTCCAATATAAACATGATCATTAGATAAAGATTATTCTATCATTAGATTCCTTTAATTGGATTTAGAGATGGAATAAGGAAATATTTAATAAGTTTGTGGTTGGAAAAACACATAAGATACAATTGTATTTTTCTTTAAATGATGAAATTCTGTGGTTTCTTCTGATCATAGAGTGAATAACTTCTACAATCATTTAACCTTGTAAGCAGAACAGATGCAGATGGGAAGATCCATGTTAAAACGTGAAGTCTCTTTAATGTGTGTGAATCATTCCTGTGTCAACTTTAGTCCTATAAAAAGAATTTGGAGGAATACTCAAGTACTTCTAAGCTGGAAAAAAGAAAAATGTTGGCATAGTAGAATAGCAGATAGGGAGAATCTGATTTTTAATCACTCATTTTAGTCTTTTGGAATGCTTATTCTTTTATTTTGCTCATCTGAGCTGTAATACTTACTTATTTTTTTCTCTCTCAATATTATCTTAAGTAAGGCTGCTAGATTTAGTTCGTAATGGTTATACTGACATACATGTTGTGAGTTTACAACTTTGGTTGACTATCATCTCCTGAGTTGTTTTCCAGCAGTGAGTTTGCATCCACTTATTGAGGAAAAAGTTAAAATACAGAAAAGAAAAGCATCTATTTCTGTATTCGTGTTAGAACTACATAAACATATTTAAATGTGTATTTTGAAGATAGATGAGTGAAATGACTTGTCATTGCATTGTGATCTGAGCATGAGAACAGCAGCTGGAACGTGGTAGATTGGATAAAACAGTTTGACAGTAATTTATATAAATTTGTCTGGTTGCTTAGCCAAAACTTGAAGTCAGAATGGGATAACTATTTCTGGTACTGCTACATTTGTTGAACTACATTTTGAAACGTCAGAGCGTGCTTACTGATGTGAGGTAGAGAAAAAAGTGGTTGAGGCTGAAGTGCTGCCTTCTCAGTATCTGTTAATTTCCTTCAATTGGTCTCTGCTTTTGCGGTAACATCAGAACCCTGGAATTAAGTTAATAATCAATCCACGTAACCTTAATTACAGTACAGAGTAATGGAACTGAATTAGAACGTAAACTAGACTGTAATCAATGACACGTGTTCTCTGGGAGAAAAATCTGAGGTGAATGATCTTTGTGAGCTGTGGATATTTACAAGTTGTCAAAAATAGAAATGAACAATCTTGCCATTTCTGTGAATGATGATACTCCAATTGAAGAGAATTTGGCTGCATATATATAAGGAAATTCTTTTTCAGTGTAATTTTAAACATTTTACTGGCTTCCTGCAGCAGTTCTCTGACAGTTACTTGTGGCAGCTTTTTAGTGTCAGTCAATTTCAGGCAGCAGAAGCCTTGAGGCAGCGCAGAAGTTTCTGCAAAGAAGTTGTTTCTGTGAGGAGCCTATGAAGAGTGAGCAGAGCACAGCTCATGAGGGGCAGGGCCACATGTCTCTGTACTGTCAGAGCTTTGTAGGACTGACTGTGCACAGGGATCGCGTACCTGATGGCGCAGAGCTTCGTACCTGATTTGAGCTGCATGCATCACAGGTCCTCCCATTTCTAAGGCAAGCTCACGCAGAAGAATATGTTTCCAGGGTTCATTTATAATGAGTCAGATTGGTTACTTAAGGAAGAGAAGTTCGTGGAAGATGGATAACTGTGGATAGTATGGTGCACGCAAATGTTTTTAACCTGTGGTAGCTGTAGGAAATAAATGGGTGAGTCATTTAAACCTGGTCTGCTGCTGACTTCCTCAACAACTCATTTGGATTTCCTGAAGGGTGAAAAGTAACTGTTTGACCTCTCAGCAGCAGAAGTATACGAGTTATGTAAATAGCAGATGCTGGAGGCGGTCTGAAAAAGTACCCATGAGTGCTAGAACGCTGGTGCCCTTGGTGTGAATGAGTAGTAGTGTGGTAGTATAGTAACCTCAATCCTTCCCTAAGCAATATTACTAAGTACTGCTTAGTAGGTTTCACTCAGGATTTTATGCTTGTTTAAAGGGATAAATAAGTTATTGTTTTGAAGACTGGCACTGGTCACTCCAGCAGTGCAGGTTACTATACCAGTATTACTGTGTTGCTCTCAGCAACATATGTGTTAAACACCCTTTATTTAATCTGAAGATTTGAAGTTGATTGCTCTCACCCACATTGGCTTATGTTTGGACTGGGTTGTTACTGCATCCTGGATACAGCCTCTTCTCCCATCCCAATGCCCTTTGTCCCCTCCCAGGAGGAGCAGGAGGCCACCTCGTTGAGGGATAGCTCATCTGACTGCATTGCTCTGGTCAGTTTTCCTTGAATGCTTAAATGCCTTTGTGAGTTAACTCCAGTGTTTCATTAATGTGTTGCTTTGAAAATGAGCCCAGTGAGGAGGTTATGGATCTATTTTCTCCTACTGTGTTTACCATGTTGCATCTTACTTAAATCATCGTCTGACCACAGAGTTCAATCTGGTTTGTTATGTAAAGTTGTCTTGCTTTCTAGAGGCTGGATTGGAAAATGGCTTTGGAAATCTGTGCTATTATGCAATGCAAGTCCCCTTTCAGATAAAATCCATTACACGGATCACTTCTGAAAGTCAGTTAAAATACTTCATTCCTACTACAACAGAGGTGTTAGTCTAGGTTTTTTTTATGAATCCCTACTTCTGGGGAATATTTTAGTACTAAACTCTAGCCAAAGTGCTTCCATGTTTTTATTTTATTTTATTTTTTTGTTGTTGAGTGTGTGCATGTGGAGATTTGAGGCTTGTGGCATTTAATCTACCCTTCTTGTCAGCAGATCTGTTTATATGTATATATAAAAATAAAATATATACATGTGTATATATATGTGTACACACACACATGTGTGTATATATGTGTATATATATATATAAAATCAAGTTGAGAATTACCTTTGCACATTTCATTGCCCTAAACTGGGGCTGTCCACAACGTCTGTACAGATTTAAGCTTTTCTTTGCTCAGTGTGCTGATGTCAGCAATGTGGAATGAATAATGAATGTTTAGTGAATTGTAAGATTGATACTTTAGACTCTTATGTACACAATTGAAAGAATGGGACAGGGAAAGTTGGACTACATGTGCATCTAATATCTGTCCTGATTCTGGGCATCTGTGAAGGCTGCTCGAAAAGTAATACCTCCAATTTTATGGTGTTGGCCAACATCATCAGGGGTAGATGGTGGTATGACAGTAGAGGCTGAACCTTCCCAATATTCCATTGCATTTTGTTGCTGTGTGACAAATGGCAGCAGAGGAGCAGTCGGACAAAATGAAGTCTAACATGGAAGTGCATATGAAGCAAAGGTGTTTTTTCAGTGCAGAAAAAATGGCACTCACTGACGTTCCTTGATGCTCGCTGAACATTTATGGAAGCCAAATAGAGGACTGGAGCACAGTGAGGTGGTGGATGGTGCATTCCAGCAGTGGCGGCAGCTGCAGTTGCTCGCTTACTCTAGTGCAGATTTTTCTACAAGGGTGGCATGCAGGCTCTTATTCACTGCTGATGAAAATGAATGTCTAATGTTGATGACTATGTTGAAAAATAGTGTTTTGTAATTGAGTATGTACTATGTCAAGTTGTCTGAATGTGCTTTTTGTCTCCGTGGAACCAAATAAGAAGTGTTACTTTTGTAGTGATTTACATAGTATTTGTGCTGCGGCAGGGGAGTGATGGGAGATACCACTTCATTCGTAGCCTGTCTGTAATGTCTTCCACTTTTTTATTTTAGCTGACATCTGAGAGTTACACTGACTGCAGCCCATAAGACCTGCAAATCAGATGCAGATGCAAAACACTTTTTATAAAAGTCACAAACCAATTATGTGAAACTGTGCACCTTAACATCCCATGCACAGTGTGTATGTCATTGAAATGTTGCACAATTGTGCTTTTCTTAGAAACCCAGGTGCTATGGGGCCTGACTTCCACAGCCTGGGAGCAGCAAAGCTGCCGCATCTCCCTGCTTGATGTCCAACCAGTAGAGAGTGTGAGCATGCATTCCCAGGGGAGTGGACATATATAACTGTCTGTCCACACAGATTGGCTTCACCTCTCCCAGAACCCATTTAAGGGCTGACCACCACTGGGGAAGGATCTCTTGTTGGAGATCCCTCCCTTGTGGAGTTCCAGGTGAACCATTACTGTCAGTGACAGGTGAGCCTTTCATTATTTTGTGTGGCTACTATTCTTTCAGGGTATTCACCCTACAACAAATAATTATCATATACTCAACTACTTTATCAAAATATATTTTGATATATTTTAAAATAATAGACTGCGATTTTCTTATAAGGAAAGAAAAATGTGATGAAACAATTGTAAATAGGAGCATCATCTGTGATAACTTTCATAACTGAAGACTAATCACTGCTTGCTATATTGTAACTTTTAGGGATGAGATTTATCAACTTAATCAGTCTGTGCCATGACATTTTTTCTAATAAAATGTGGTGATGTGTAAATATTATTAAATAATAAGTAGCATATGCTTATAGCGCTTCAGGAAGATTGCTTCAGTGGTAGTTTTTGTCTTGGCAAACTTTTATCTAGAGTGAGTAGATTTGGATTTCAGCTACCCTCTGTTTGGTATATGTACAGTGGGTGTATTAGTAAATTTTTTTTTTTCCATATGCATAAGATTAGTGTAAAATGAATATGATTCTGTCATGCAAAAACAAAATATAAAATACTGGAAATCATAACTGGGGACTGGAAAGGTAAATTTACTTAGAACGTGTACTTTCAATTCACTACTTAATCTGTGTAGCAGAGATGTAGAGAACTCGTCACTTTCCTACATAGCACTGTGTGGTACTCTAAAGGTAAAATGAGGACGTTGCAGAATATTGCTCCAACTGTTATGGTTTTTATGACTGTCAGTAGTAAGAGTTACAGAATATGGATAAGGCTGATTCAAAGCACTGTGTGAGAAGTTCACATTTGTAAACAGTTTCATTTACTTTCTTCTTGTGTAAGTTGTGTGAATATGGTATGGAGCATACTGAGGGAGTATACTATAGGATCAAATGATTTTAGATGTCGAAAGCTATTCTCAGATTCATTTGCTAACTTTCAGAATCAAGTGTATATACATTGAAATGAAACGGCATTGTTCAGCAATAAAATCACTTTAATAACTATTTCCATTGTTTTCTTAAAATCACATTTTCCACATATGAAATGCAGGACCAATTCTTCTACTTAGTTCATTTGAACATTCTGTAAAAATAATGGCTCTTAGAAAGTGATCCAATTTGTTTGAATTAAAATTACGTGATATATATTTCTCTGTATTTGGGAGAAAAAAATAAAGAACTTAATTTCCCTATTCATATTTTTGATGTTAACTTAAGGAAATGAGCAAATATATAAAAGCCTGTGTATAATTCTTGAAGGCACAACTGTGATAATAAAAACTGTGGGAAACAATCCTAAATAAACTTTAAAACCAAGTTATTGGAAAATAAAAGAACTCTGGAACTTTAGTATCACTGAGGGGAGAAGAGCAGAAGAAGCAATTATTTTCAAGTATGGAATGAACCATTTCTTTACTGGCTTCCTGAAACTCAGCTTTCCTCTAATAGAATTTGTGGGCTCTGTCATTTTGAGATGACCCACTTGGAAAGGTGTGTTTTGTTTTAAAACTGCCAAGTTCATAGTAGGTACTAGTGCAGGTCATAAGTTTATTGTCTGAAACTCCAAGCTGGTAAAACTTGTCATATGTATGTCCAGTTGCATTGCAACAGGCTAAAACAGACTTCTTGTAAGCACCTGATGCTCTAGGGTTTGGTTGTATAGGTGCTCTTGGGAGTGTTGTGCATTGGCCAGGTCAGTAGCTTTGTCTTTCTACTCACCATAGCTGCTGTAACTGATGTATGAAGTGCATTCCCATGGCTCACTCCATCCATTTGTTTACCTCCAGGTGAAGGCAGCAGAGCTCTCTGAGATGTGTGTGTGATCAGCAGCCTTGTTACTGTGATGCATGGTAATGGGTTATCAATGAAACAGAAATGAAAAAGGTCAATAATCTATATAAGGTAGATTTATTGTAATGACTTTAACAGCTGGATAATCAGTTTAAAGAATAAAAAAATAAGTCCTTGTTTTTATTAAGAGCCTCAATAACTGCTCTCTTTGGACTGTTTATAGTCTGTTTGATGAATAATAAATATTGAACTGGGTAAGTTATATAACCATGAAACATCTGAATGCGAGATGTGTTTAAGTGAAGCTAAATACTGTAGATTACAATGTGAACATAAATTTTCAGAAGGGAGATAAATACCAACCGGAGCTCAGAGTATTTTGTGGCCTGTGGCAAGCTTTGGCTTTAATGGGAGCTCTCCTCCATGCTCTCCTGAGCCAGAAATCTTCCCTCCATATTAGATACTTTCCATGTATTGCAAATGTCGCTGGCTGTCAGCAGATCAATATACACAGGAGTACACTGATTTTAATAGCTGAATCATAGGATTTTAGAGGGACCTCTGGAAATCACATAGGCCAACCTCCCCTGCTAAAGCAGGTTCTCTACAGTAGGTTACACATGAAAGTGTCTATGCAGGTTTTGAATAGCTGCAAAGGAGACTTAACTGTTTCTCCAGACTGTTTCAATGTTCTTTCAAAGGAAGGAAGTTTTTCCTTAAATTCAGATGGAGGTTTCTGTTTGTGTCCCTTGTCCCATTGCTGGACTCCACTTAAAAGAACCTGGCTATACTACCAATCTATCTTATCCCTTTCATCTTCATCTCTTTACAGATAAGCCAACCCACCCTTAATTGCTTTTTGCCTTCTAAGGACAATGTTGCTGCATCCGTTCCCCATTTTGGTCTTTCTGATGTCATTACCAAAGTGTTCGCTGTCTAATAGGGTATAACTGAAGTGTTTACTGACGGTTTGTTGGCTTTGCCAGTCTTCTCTCCCAAAGAGATTTCCAGTTCTCACCTTTGGTTTGTGAAGAAGCTCAGCTGTTCTTGCCATAATTCCACTTTAAACTGCCTGTGAAATCCAGTCCTTCCTCATGGCAATGTTTTTAATGATAGTTCTGTTCTCACGTGGTGGTCAGGATTTTCTCTTGCCCTGCTCAAGCAGCTTCAACATATGGCAGTATTGAGTTACCTGCCCCCACACCTCATCTTTGTGCTGCTTCTGTTTAGTTCCAGACAGAATGAGTTGTAGCCTCTGTGGGCTCATTTTAATTACATACAGGAGGACGTGTGTACACGCACACACACACACACATTTCTTTTTAGCTCACATGAGCTGAACTATCCTGTGTTTAGTCTCTCATTGAACAGTGTCGTTTGTATTTCTTCCATACACAGTACCAAGCATCTACACATGAAAACAAGATTTTGATTTGTTAAACTGCTGAATGAGTTAATGTGAACTGGAAGTCTGGTGGAGAGGTGGAGTAGGAGCTCTGCCTTTCCAGGAATAAAAGGGTCAAGGAATGTGAAAGACTTTTTCTCTTTTTTTTTTTTTTTTTGGCTCAAAGCTTGCTTTGTAAGGCCTTTCTGGTGATTAGACTTTAACTGACAACTGCCAAGTATCTAGGTGGGTGTTATATTGCTGGCAACCGTTTTTGTACAATGTTTACATTTGAAAGCATTTATTTGGTGGTGTTTTGCCTAGGAGTGTTTGCTGGCGGAAGATCTGGCCTGTGACTGGTATGGGAGATTGGGGAATGATGCCACTGTTTTGCTAACATTTGACTCATTGTGTCTTTATTTTGCCATTGGGTATACATGTACATATTTTAAAAAGAACCTCTTCTCCCTCCTATAAATTGGAATGAGACAAGGAAGCAGCTGTAGGTAGCAGTTTCTGCAAATGCTTGGGAGACAGATTGAAGAAATTTTAAGTTCATGCCTGTGCATGGTAGAAACAGTGTCATCTGTATTGTCAGCTCTCATGAGTTCCTCACAAACTGATTAATTTTAGAGGAGAACATCAATGCCACTAGATGTTTTAGGTGCTTCTGGAATTCTAATTCTGCCTGGAAAAAAATTGTTGGTTCACTTCACTTGCTTACTTCTTGATGCAGATAAATTAATGTGAAATTATTAAGAAATAGCTACCTCTTAGGCATTCAGCAACTTCATAGCGCGTTGTCAATAAGCAAAGTAAAAATTGAATATCTAGGGATGATATAATGAATCATCTTATTTCCTTTCTTGAAGCATCTGCCAGAGCTGGGGAGTTCCTAAAGAAATATTCAAGCTTGACCTCTTTTTCTCCTATATCATTCAGTTCCTGCCAGATGAAGTGACGTTCTTAGGAAAGACTTAAGCTCCTTCACTTCATTACAAAAAAGTGCCTCAAGTATAATCCAGAGATGGATGAGTTCTTTCTGCACTGAGGCAGTACCTGTCCTGGTGTACGTCATTCAAGCAGGAATCACTGAAAACTAAGATGAGAACATCAATTTCTTTCACATAATCCCCAGCTTATCCTCTCAGCTAATGATTGTCTGTTGCCACTTGCCAAAGCTGCACTTGTTATGATGCTTTTATGTATCATCATCTTTTCCTGTTGCTCCTCAAGACTTTTGTTCTCTTACTCATTCTCATTCAGCTCTGCAGCAGTTTTCCTCCCTCCTTAGAATTCATTTATAAATTAATCTAACTGTGGGGTGAAGGGCACAATTAACTTTCTTTTTCTTCTCAAGTTGTTTTTCTTATGTTCTTGGATATTTTCTTGACATTTTATTCTCTTTATTCCCTATTTTCCTTGATAAATATTTCATTTATTCTTCATGTTTTATTCAATCTGTGATGAGATTTATTACTAAAAGAAAGGAAGTATACTGTAGCTGACAAATTTGAATGGCAGTGTAATATACTTCTAACTTAGTAGAGTATTTCCTGCTCTGCAGCTGGTAGAAACTCAGTAAGATGCTCAGTTCACAAAACATTTATTCAACCGTAATGTACTGAATTTCTTATGAAGTTTACTGTTAGGACTATGAAGCCATGAAAAATATTGGTATTTAAGTGACTTTCAGTGATTTTCAAAGTTAATAATTTGCCCAGTTCAATGTTCTACTGGCCAGGAGCCCCCAAGAGGAGCACCAATTGCATTCATCTACATTTTGTAATCTTTATTGACTTTATATTTTTAAAATCGACACTTGCTAATTCTGGCAATGAATGAAATGGTGAAAAAGAAATTCATGTGAAATTCTGCAAATATGGAGTTAGAACTTATCTGTTATTTGTCTTGGAGTCTGATTTTAGGAAATATAGGCGGTATTGGCAAGTTGTTTTTTGACAGACTGTGTAGGCGGAAGGGTAAAAAGATTGAAATGTAAGAACTGAAAGATAGTTTCACTATCTACTTCAGTCTGTGGAAGTACAGTAGAATTGACGCTTGTGACTTAAGTGAAAGCTCACAGGACAATGAAATCTCTGAAAGTTCATCATTTGCATGCAAAATGTTGTTGTATGCAAAAGGAATACACCATAGGTCTAAATATATATAGCCAGAATTTTAGAAATAGCCTAAATATAATGTCAATCTGAATAAAAAATTCCCTTATTAGTCTATTTGCAACAATAAATTTTAGTCTCATATTATAGGAAAGTCTTAATAGTGCTTCCTCTAGAAAGCCTGCTTGAGAACTTACAGTAACCTGTCCCTGTTCTTGGTGTTTTCTCACATTTTCCATGCCTTTCATACCTCAGCATCTAGAGCACCATGCTTCCTGCAGTGGTCCATGGCTTTGTCCTCTGCACCCATCAAGCTACTGGTGCTGAGCAGTATCTGCTACTCAAACCTGGGGTCCCTGAGAGATTATTCTGGTAACATAGACATGGCCTTTGCATCTTGTAGGAAAACATCTGAGAGATCCCTTTTGATGCTTGTGGTTGTCCACGTGAAAGGAGAATCATTAAAAAGAATCTGGAAGGACTGTGAGATTTAAAAGCTCGGGTTCTTACTGATCACTTCTGTCCTAGTTGCCCGTAGGAAATATGTTAAAATATTGTTCCAAAAGTAATGCTTACTATTTATTTCCATGGAAACACAGATACAAAAAGCACAATAACACTGGTAGCACATATTTTTAGCTACAAAGCACTGTTTTTCACTGTAGCCACAACTATTAGGCAATTTGTGTGGATGAGCTGATCAAGATGTTCTTCATTTTTGAGGTGTGAGCTGTGCATGGCTGTCCAGAACATGGCTTGTCTTTCACTTCAGAAAAGTACTGCCCCCAACCCCACTGCTCACATTTACTGTTTGGTTTCCACCACTGTTCAGCAAGCACAGATGAATGTCAGTGGGTACAATTTTTTCCTCGTGGAGAAATTCAGTGACACAGCTTTGATTTATACTCGCTTCTGTGTCAGACAACATTTTATCATACTGCCCCTCTGCTGCCATCAGTCACATGGCAGCAAAATTTAACAGAACCTGGGTGGGAAGGTTCAGCTTCTGCTTCCATACTACCAGTATCCACCTCTGACATCTTGGGCCAGCGTAATAACACAGGAGGCATTACTTTCAGAGTATCCTTTGAATTTTATTTCCTCTCAGGAATGTGATTGTATTAAAATATGACTTTTCAAAATATCAGTATTTCCTTTTTTTTTTAATTAGTGATAAAGAATACTACTTTATGTATTCCTATTTATATGAAGAAATTATATGGTACCTTTAAAAGTTAAACACTGGAGAAGTTCAGGTGGATTCACCTTGCAACTCTTGTATTAGCAGCAGTACTGCGGAGTTGGTTTGTTGCATGAAGGTGTAGGAGATAAACAAAATATTTACTTTTCTGTATCTTTTATCAGATTAATTTCTGCTATATGTAATATCAGTGGCATAGTCCTGAGCAGTCAGGACCTTGGGGTACATCTACCTGCACCTTTTTGCTAAAATAAATGCCTTGTGAATACAAACTCCTAACTGAGGCTTAATGAGACATCAACTAGAGCAAGATGTAGTTGTTCAAACAAATTAAAATTCAAATTGTGACAGCCGGAAATAGAAGGCGCTGGCATCAGTTTCTGTCCTTTCTCATTCTATCTTTGTAGACTTTTTTCTAGCACAACCTTGCTTACCCAGTGCTTTCAAATTATATCCTCTGATTCCACAAACCTTATACATCTAGGTCTCGATCCTTAGGAGAATGACTTTGTCTGCCACCTCATAAAACTTGGCCGTACATCTGCTCCTGCTCAGGAGTTTCGCAGCCTGCACCACTTCTGCAGGATCCTTCTGTGTGGATTGACTGTCTCTGTCTACTTTGTCTTGCACTTCCAACTGAGCAGCTTCTCCTGCTCTAACAGTGCTCTCTTAGCCCATCAGAAGTTCTCTCCTGACGCACCACAAAATCAATGTTGCGTCTCTTGTACACCCATAATCTTTCAAAAGTAAATTGAACAGCTTATGAACAACTAAAGAAATGATACCGTATTTCACAACACTTAAAACAGATAACAGACAACTGTGTCTGAAGATTTGTTGTTTGTCATGGCTTTCAAAAGCTTCTGAAGTGTATTTTCACCTCTAAGTGATTAGGCATGACTTATCCTTTCTGGCAAGCCTTGTGTTGTAATGTGGAATTGTGTCTCATGCTTTAATGTCCTTCAGGAACGAAAGGAAATGCTGAGAGAAGCATCACGCTGTTATTGTAGGAGAAAGTGTTCAGGTTAACATCTTCATAAATATTTATCAGAGCACCTTTCATATGAAAGCTTGTGCTATATATGTAAAGACAAATGTTTTGGCCTCATAGGACTTCTTTTTTTTTTTTTTTTTGGACAAAACAGATTGTATTTAAGTATATTTTCAATTTTTAATGTCTGTGGTCAGAGTACTGGGTAATGGACTCTAATTATACCTACTGGCATGCACTGGCAAATATCTAGCAGATGTGTGCGTGTTCTTTCACTCAATTTTTATGGTAAGTACAGCCTACATTCTGATGCTTTATAGCCTGACAGTATTCTTTGAACACAGATTAAGTGTCCTTCTCATAATTCATTGAAATTGTACTACCCAGAATATATATATTCAAGGTAGAATATTTTAATGCTGCACACATCCTGTGAAAATAGCATTTTGAACCTAGACTAGAGTACAATCCTTTCCTTCAGAGGAAAGTATGGTAATAAGCAAGTTTTTTCTGTTGTCTGCATTCAAATTCCTTACTTGTTTCTGTATTTTTTGGAACACTGTCTGTCGTGGAATCCTTCTGGGAGATAAACAGGCATATGTTACACTGGGCTGCCTCACTTTGAATATTGTGTGAAGTTCTGGTCTCCAACAAGACTGTTAAGGTCATTAAAAATGTGCAGAGAAGGAAAAACATCTGTAGAAGGGCACCAAAACTGGTAGCAGGACTGGAAGATATGACCTGTGGGGGGAGGTCTGAGGGTACTTGTTGTCCAATCTGGAGAAGAAGAGGCTGAGTGTTGATCTGACTGCTCCCTGAGGAAGGAAAGCAGAGGGAGATGCTAGGCTCTACTCCTGGTCACCAAAGGCAAAAAGGGAATAGCACAAAGCTGCCAGGTGATGCTTAGACTTGACATGAGGAAGAATGTCTTTACCGTGAAGGTGACCAAACACAACCACGGGAACAGCCTTCCTAGACAGGTCCTTGGCTATCCATGTTTAAGATGCATCTGGATAGCATGGTCAATGATATGTTTTAACTTAGGGATCACCCTAAAGTAATACAGCCATTCAACTTTATAGGTCCCTTCCCACTGGAATAATTCTGCGTATTCCATCTGCACGTTGGAAGGGGAAAACAATTTTAACGTTGTTGGACGTTCAGCTGGAGATACGCATGAGATCTACTGGATCTAATATATTTGATACAAGTAGTTATGAGCCTATGTAATATGTCATTCTATTAGTATGGGTTTGGGGCTTTGCTGGTTAACTTGGTTGACTGCAAGGGTTGGAAAAGCAGTGAGGTTATGTAAGATACGTTCAACTGCCCCAGTTGCAGCACTGCTGAGCCATAGGAGATTCACCCTAATTCTCATCTAGGACCTCACTATGAGCAAAGTTAGTTAAGGTAGTAATTATTGCAACATAAGCACTACTGTAAACTGTATTAACTGAACTTTAAAATTCTGTTGCTGCAGCCTATTATTTATTACTTTTGGAGATGTTTGCAAGTATGCATGCAGAGAAGACAAGAACATGAAATTCAGTCAGGCATGTGATTGCAGGAGAGAAACGAATTTAACACTGGTGACTTAATTTGTGCAAAATTCTTTTACACATTAGTATTTTGTTTCCACATTCTAGGTGGCTGTGCTGAGTAATACAAAAATAATTCCATACTCACGTGTCCTGACTCTCTGATTACTGCATGTAGATCATGTAAGTGAATTAGCTATGTAGATACCTGAGTCTGAAGCTATACAGAGCCATGATAGAATGTGAGTTTCTTAAGTTTCAGAAATTTAAAATTAAATTTCCCTTGCTAGGTAAATAACTTATCTTGCAGATACGTATATATATATGTATATGCATGTATATATATTTCCTTTATGAATATATAAACAGCAACTGAAAAGTGAACTGGATCTCAGTATTATGGAAATTCCACCCTCCAATATGCTTCTAACCAAGTTACAGAAAGAATCGCTGATGAGTATTCAGCAGCAGAACTGAACCAGCACAGCAGTATAGCATTGAAGAAGTACCAGCACTTGGATGAATATGTGAGCAGTAAGATCTTGCAGAATAAAAAGATAAAAGTCCAGTGTTCTTAACAGATTCTGATATGAGTTATCATTTTCTACTCTATCAAAATTCTCAGTGTCAAATGCGGTTTAGGAAAGCATATGTAGTTCACAGTAATATTAATCACTCAAATAGTACATTACACTAACAAAAAGCTGTACAAAGGCATAAAATCCTGGACACGCTCTGCAAGCCTCTGACTATCATTGTGTGGTATACATAATACAGCTGTCCACCCTTGTGGCATCTAGCCATAGGATTTATTTTAGGGTTCAGTGACAGAAAAGCAGTTACTTTTTATTTTAAATGATTCCTTTATCATTGTTGATTTGGGTTACTCAGTACAATTAACAGAACATTTACTTTAGATGAACACCAAAAATTCTTAAGCTCACGTCTTCACTTAAAGCACTATGTATGAGAGTACAGATCCAAGGTTTGATAACAGTGACAAATCGGTGTAATGAACTTTAGTTTGGCAAGGACTTACTTTTATAAAGATGCCATTCAAATAAACTGAAAAACTTAACAAAATATTTCATTTGCTTCCTGAAAACATTATAATACTCTGCAGTGTTCCAAGCTTTAAAACGTCTGAGATTTTTTTTTTATTTTTTCCATTCCTTTTTTAGATAATATTTTTGGGTAAGAGTAGTTGGGACACGTGTAGTCTAATGTTCAAATCCCTTTGATCGTCTCAAGAATTCCCACAATGGCAGCATAAATTTACACTGAGCTACTTTATTATCAAAATCTTTCTAGTACTTCTAGTACAGTGATATTAGAATGTAGTCTAATATCTTAAAAGACTGTACCGTGGGAAAGGAGCATCAAGTGTTACGTTTCAGTGCTGAGGGATGCTTCTCTGTGTTGTCGAACCTGGAACTGTGTCATCTGGTATAATGAATGTGTCAGTGTCATAGGCAACAAAAAGGAAGTATTAATTTACCATTTTAAAATCTCAAATTTTATTTTATTTTTCATTTTAAAAAGTTGGTTGTTTTGTGGTTTCTTTTTTTGGACAGTGTGCTTTGATAATAAGATTTTGTTACATTACTCACAAAAAAGCCCCACATCCAGCCAGACTAGATTCATAGAGAAGTCAAAGATGATGTTTTAACTATGTATTTTTTGTTCATAGGAACAGATACTCAGCCTCATGTATGAAATTTTACTACTGTTGCTTTGAACATCCTTGTCAGTGCAAGTTGAGTTCTACAGTTTACAGATTTCAGCAAAACTCTTCCTAAGAAATCTGACCCAGGTGGATTGGAAGAGTTCTTCTAGGGAGGTTGATAAATCTTGCACTGTGAACTTAGCAGTTTCTCAGACTTAAACATCCAAATGTATTATCAGCTCTCAGTTTTAAAGTTATCAAGGAGTACCTTTAAAATAAATAAATAAAAAAAAGTCTTACTTCTGGAATTCTGCCAGCAAACTGAATGCACTTTCTTGTAGTGGCTTTCAGAAATATCCAGTAGGTGGCACAAGTGTAGAAGAAATTTGTGCAGTTCTTTTCTTATCGGAGTTCTTTTATCTTTGATTCATTTCAAGGATTGTAATTCAAATTTACTCCAGATTGTTAAAGTGTTCTCTCTCCTTTATGCATATATATCTCAAAATTTTATCTTAATTACAAGTGTGTATGCATGTGTTAGCCTTATTTTTATGCTCCCGCTATTCCTTATTTACCAGTTGGACTCTGTTATAGATTGTGGAGAGAGAAACAGCATGTTTTCTCTGTCTGTGTTCATAACAGATTTCTCAGTGCATCCCCGGAGAATAGTGGCAGGTAATCTTCTTACACAGTGCCTTGCACTAGGATCATAAAGTAAACAAATGTTTTCTGTCTAAAGAGGTAATTGTCTTTCACAAGAAAACAAAATTTACTTTAACTCTTTACTTTGAATGTTTTTAAAATCTATTTTGAAATTGATTTATTTTTTTCATTTTCTTTACTTTATTATGAAACTTACCGCTATAATTTTGGGGTCAGCTTCTGCCTTATGTGATAGCAGGAGGTTATCCTGTTAAACATGAAACAAGCTGTCCTTAATCATAGTAAAACCCCAGAAGTTTCAATCATATTTCATCCACAGTTGAAATTAATCTGAGATTTAAGTGTCGTAGGGAGACTTTCATTTTCACTCTTACTGTCATTTGGTCTTGCCATGGTTTTATGATTTTTGTTATTGGTATTCCACATCATAACATCATGTAGTGCATTGGGAGTTAGAGAGTTAATGATCCAGCTCTGTGGATCATTGATAGCTCTGGATACATGTGTCTCAGAGGAGAAGAACTATGTACCCCAGAGGACTTTGCATTGCTTCGCATGTTTCTGTTTTCTTCTCAGAGGAAAAGATAAAAACTGTTCGCGTGTTATGAGACACAGGCTCTTCCTTTTTGAATCAAGCCAGCAGTCGGTGCTCACTGCCGTCTCACCTTCAGCATTTAGTGTAAGGCCTTTGGTTCTCAGACCCTCTCTCATTTTATTTGATTTATTATCTTCAATTCCAATTATATTGTATTATATTGTGTTATTTTGCATTCCAATGTCTTATTTAGTAAATTAGCTTTCCTTCTCAGATTGTTGCTGCTGTTTTGTTTTTAGGCCCATCTTCCTTTTCCTTTTTCCTCTCCCCCTTCTTGGGGCATGGGTCCATGGGTCCCCCTCCCCAGTCATCATGGAACAAGGCTGAACCAGCCTGTAAACCATTGACAGGTCTTTAGAAGTGAAATGTCCATGTGTTGTGTAGACACTTTTCTTGCTGTGATCCTTGTTAACTTCAGTGAGAAAACTAAAATACTGAGAGTACACAAATAAGCATGTGGCTTGTAATCTTATTTCTCTTGCTGAGAGCAAGAACTACTCTTACTAATTGTGTAATATTTAATTTTCAATATACAGTCCATGGGTGTTAGCTGCTTTCCCCAATTTCATAATTATGTTACTTTATATTTTTTTCTTATTATCAAATAAAGAAACAATCATTCTTCTCACCACATTATTCATGGAATTATAGAATGGCTTAAGTTGGAAGGTACTGTGAGGATCATCTAGTTCCAACCCCCTGCTGATAGCAGGCTTTACTGCCTACCAAATCCAGTTATGGTAGCCATATTTCATTCGTTCAGGTAGCAAAGACAGCTAATCAAATTTTAAGGAAGCCAATCATTAAGAGAGAAAGTAAATGGGAGAAGGTCGCTGAGGAGCTCTCATTAAAATAACCATTAAATCTTTCTCTAAAAATTTTTATCCTGTGACTAAATGTCATGGGCTTCTGTCACAAAGGAAAACCTTCAGAAACTAATCTGTAGATGTGATTTGTGCTCTCCCACTTGTGTAGTGGAGGTTTGAGGACTGCTCAGTGTGATCAAAACATCAGGCTTTAAAAAATGCATTGTCAATACAGATGCCACTCTCAAGTATAATGTTATTTGGCTTGTAAAAATGTACAGCCAGCTATTATACCAGTTTTAATTTACCCTCTTGGCCTTTAACTATGATAGCTCTCTTATCATCCTGTCAGTAGTACTTTCCTTCAGAATACCAATGTAAGACACCATGTTGTGTTACTTCCTTTCTTTTCTTTAACTTGATTTAAAACTTCAAGGTTACTTGGACAAATACATCTGAAATCCTATCTTTGTTTTAGTTTGCATTACTAAATATTTGTTCTTCCATTAATAATTAGGGAACACATCTTTTTGAATGTGAAGAAGTTTAGAAATGTATGTATGTAATGTATTTTTATAAGCAGTATAGCTCCTTCAGTAAGAATGAAGTATGTTCTGGTGATTGAATAATCACACTACTAGTTCCCAACCTTCAACTTGCATTCCTTGCTACTACTACTTTTAAATAAGGAAACAGCCACATAATTGATTATAATTGGTTTTTCTTTTTAATTCATATTTGTCTTAAACTTGCATCAAAGCAATAATTAAATAACTATTTTTTTTTTTAAAGCGATCTTTCCCTTAGGAATAATTAATATCAAAGTTGAACCAAAAAAAAAAGAAAATAATTCTATCTCAGTACCTCCTTGGGTAATGAATTTAGTTCAAAAACAAGTTTTTTTGCTTGTGTTTGTCTATGACACTCACATGAATAATTTTAAAGATGTATATATTCTGAGCCAGAGATGCAAAGAAGTGGCACAACACAAGTGAATGTTTTATGATATTGTTTTTTAATAAGTTGTGTGTATGGAAAGGCATGTAATATAGAAAGATTTCTTACTAATGTGAAGACCTTTAATCCAAATCCATGTTTAAAATAGAAATTTTGTAACGTCCATGTTTTCTGTGCTCAAAGATAAAAACCTAACTATGCAAACTATCAGTATACAAAGCTTTGTCATATTGATCACTTTTATATCAAATGTTTAAAATTGTGAGTTCATTGTTTAAATATATTTCTTACTCCTTTTTCCATGTACTAGTTGTGCTGACTCCAAAAATTACATTGTGTTTGCCAAGAGAATAATAATCATAATAAAAAAAAAAAACCAGCCCCAAAACCTACACCCATTAACCATCTTCATAAATACTTGAGGAATTAGGTAGCTGCTTGATTTTTATGGGCTCCAAGAAGAGATTTTTACCTGTCACTAGCAAAGCCTCCAGCTAAAGCTTTTCCTGACACAAGGATTAATTACTGCTAACTTACCTACTAACACTTCCAAAATTTCACTTCATGTGGTACAAAAACAGTGCTATTAGATTGACAGTTTTCTCTGTCATGCAACAAAAACTCCCACCTGGTTGTGCAGCTGGTACTAAGCTTTGGGAGCTTTCCAACAGATTTTGTTTGCAGCCCCTGGACACTTTTTCTTTTCTATTCTTTCCTTTCTTCTTCTTTTTTTTATTCTATGTTTGTTATGAACATTAAAGTTCCTTGTTCAGCCCTTCTGCTCCCATATGCATACATTTTTATGTTCCAAAAGCACATTGCTATTTTGGGTAGTCTTTGTCAGTATTTATCAAGGAAGTCCTCAGGAATGGTTCTTTTTGGGATCTTTTGGAAGATATGGGCTAAATCAAACTCCAGTGGTAAGTCATAAATGCTAATAAAAGCCATTTAAACCCATTACTGATGGCAAAATTTGACCTCAGTCTAATGTGTAGCTGATGTTTAGGTTGTACATAACGGATTCTGAAGTTGAAATTTCAGCAGGATAATCTGATTTATTACCTGCATTTGCATTAGTGTAAATGCCTGTCAAATAGGGTGTTTTTTAATAAGTATGGTTTAAACCGAATTTTCTCATTTTAATGCAATGGCAAGAACTGCTGTATCAGTTTGCTCTTTCTGCTAGCTTGCACTCATTGCTCCAAATACTGCCCAGCTGCTGACCATGAACCTTCTTGTTCTTACTAATGTCCTGATTATGAAGTAATACATGGGAAAAATTGGTTAAAAATGTTTGAGTTACATGGAAAAGATTTATGGTGATATCCAGATTAAATCCTTGATAGTTTAGAATAGTCTAGAAACATAAACTTCCTTCCTAGATAGTTAACAATGGTCTGCTCACAATTGGCCAAAATACATCTGCTCCTCACTGGTGATGTTATTAATCATCAGGGAATGGTTGCCAGTCTGTTTGAGAAAGACACTGTTGATCCCCTTATGGGTAGAGATTTGATTTGGCATTGTGAAGCTGAGAGAAGAGAAAGGAATGAGAAACAGGGTTATTCTCAAATTCTTGCTTCTGTCTCAGACCCATACTACAGAAAACAAAATCATCACCCCCTTCTCCCCCCTCATCAAGGATGCTGCAAGAATTGCTACTGTGTGCCTTGCTCAGAGCCAAAAGGAAACTCAGTGGCAGCTCTGTTTTTAATAGAACAGGAAGGCTTGCCTAGTGTCTCATTAAACACTTCAGTTTGACTTCCCAGACTCAGCCTGCAATATTACTGGCAGAGATGCTTGCTTCAGTGAAGTAGGAAAATACAGAGAGGAGTGTGCTTTGTTTATTTGTTCCTCTATTCCAGCTGAATTAAGCTGAATTAGTCTCATCTCAGTGACTTGCTGCAAACATAAAAGAGCTGTGGTTCTTACTCTGGTGAGCAACAAGAACATTACCTCTGCTCCAGGCTCTCTTTTTTATTTCTTTTTTCTTTTTTTATTTTTTTGTTCCCTTATGCATAGTGTGTTCCTCCAGTGTTGGGTAGTTAAGTGAATCATAAAGTTTTCATGCTCTGCAGAGGGTATATTCATATGTAAAACTACTGCTATGCTTGTCATGAAATTCTAATAGAACACAGCACTTACCGCAGCTGTGGACTTTTTCCCAACCATCTGAATCTCCAGGTGTGCCCTTGAGTTGACAATAACAAGGTGACGTGCTATTGTTATGGGTTTTTTTTTCCGTATTTTCTAATCTCACTCTGGGAAAATTGTTTTATAGGCAGGTATATAAAAACATTGTTAACTTTTTTTCCAAGATTTGGGTGATTTTACGTGTTAAGAGTTGCATGTAAAAAGGTATAAAGCATATTAATGCAGTTGAAAGATAAAGCTCAATTAACTGGCTGGATTAAAGTGGTAAATTTACGAGGAAGAAGTAACACCTTTTATAGTTGAGCTTAATAAAAAATTCTGTAAAATTCTGAGCAAAGCTTTCATATTACTGAACAGTTTCTGGCTGCTTAGTTATGTTAATGTCAGTATAAATGATAGTCTTTAGTATGTATAACACTTGAATTCTTCTTCATTTTCAAGGAGAAGAATGAAAAATATACTTCTGCTGTGTTGTTGAAAATTCACATACTTTTTTGGTGAAATGAAATTGCAAACTGGTAGGGTTTTCCAGTTATCTTTGTTAATATGTTTCAGTATGAAAAAACCATCTAGAGAAAATTTAACCTTATACAGAATATCAGTAGAAAGCCCTTAATTGCCTTAATATTTGTAATACAGTTGGAGGAGGAAGGCAAACAAACGGAATCTTAGGTTGTGTTTAGATCTGTACCCATTCCCTTTCTGCTACGATTGTGGAGTTGTGGCTTTTGGCATCACAGTTGGATGGACTTTGACTACTTTTTCAGGTCTTCCAGAGAATACTTGTCCTATTCTACTTCATTCCACTGCTCAACGGCTTCCAAATCCAATCATCTCGTAGGAATGACTGCATAGAATTGTCGCTCTGTAAAGCTGATTTGATTGTGAATGTGGGATTTCAAGCTATGGAACTCAGTTACACATTTCGTTCTTTTAAGTAATTAAATTTTAAGACTATGGAACTGTCAATATTTGTTATCAAATTTTTACATTGTTTGAGATGCCCTTTTTAATATTCATGATTTTACAATTTTTTAGCAGAGAAGTTTTTGTTTTAAAACTTACAAATCACTATCATCAGCTATTTATGCTGTCTGCAGTTGGTTTCCTGCTGTGCTTGGTAAGCACAGTGGTTCATTCATACTTTTATGATGTTAAAAAAAAACTGCTGCTCTGAGCCTCTCCAGACAGGCAGTAAGCTAAATCCTTTGAGATTCTATAGCTAGTTAGTGTTAATTACAGCATCATTTTGAAAAATCACATGTAGTTCAGAAACTGTTCCAACTGTGTACTGAACTTCCAACTCAAAGTAGGCATGACAGTATTATTAAGGTATTATTTAGGAACACTGCGAACAATACCCAGATAATAATGCCAGAAAATCACTTACTTGTTTCTGGTGATTTTATTATTATTTTTTTTAATCATTATTATTTTTTTAATCTCCGAAAGTATCTTCATAAATAACCTTAAAAAAAATATACTGTGCTCTTTGGAATTGTACTTACAATAACCACATAAAATTTAAGTTGGAGTGCCTACTGGGGAAAGGTGTGAACAAAATCAAGTCCTAGCACCCCCAGGACCAGTTGTAGCCAAAGAAGCTGTGCATGTCAGTAGCAGAATAAAGCACTGTTAATGTTGTCATGAGCTTGGTAATGAAGTACTGGAACAGTTCTCACTTCAGAGATGTTAGGAAAAAAATAAGAAAAGAAAGAAAGAACTTAGTTATAAGATGTAACTGACAACCAGATACATAGGTCACTCTGAAAGTAATGCCTCCTATTTATTTCTGCGGAAACAACAACGGATATAAAGAGTATGATAACATTGTTTGATAGAGAAAATTCTCAGTGGCAAAACACTATTTTTCAGCATAGTCACCACCATTAACATTTTTTTCCAGAGGTGAGCAAGAGTTTACATGCCACACTTGTAAAATTCTGCGTGGCCATTCAGAACATGGCATGTCTTTCACATTCTGATCAGCACTGCTGAAACACAATCTATCACGTCAGTGCGCTCCCATCCAGTGTTTGGTCTCCACAAATATTCAGCAAACATTGATGAATGTCAGTAGGTGCAATATCTTCCTCATGGAGGAATTAAATTACAGATCTTTGCTTCCTATGCACTTCCATATCAGACACCATTTGTCAGACTGCCCCTCTGCTGCCATCTACCACACAGCAACAAAATGCAATGGGATATTGATAGGAAGGTTCAGCCTCTACTGCCATACCATCATCATCTGCCTTTGACTTCGTGGCTCAATTTAATAAAACAGAAGGCATTATTTTGGCATGACCCTTGTACAATGAACAGTGATTTTACTTTTCAATTTTAAATGAAAGTATTTTATGTACGTGTATATGTGTCACTGAGAAATTTATCCATGAAGTTTGATAAGTAAATTAGTACTTTATGTTATAAAGAAATGAAAATTTCTGTCATATACAATTGCCCTAAATCATCACATAAGAACAATTGTACTATTAGAAAGATTTTGTTGGTTTTCTTTAGGACAGAGACAAAAATATTTTTGAATGAATGAGTGATGTTTTTTCACAGTTTTACAGTTTCAGCTGTGTGATAGACTCAGCTTCATTCTGTTACTGGACATGCCAAGTGTTTATAACCATACTCAACATTTTATATCTGATTAATGACAAAACTTATACCTGTGTTATTTAGCAAGATTGACTTGCTGTCAAAGTGGTCAACATCCGAAGATGTAATGAAAGCTGTATTATTCTTTAAATTTAGGTGTTTCTTTTTTTATTCCTTCCTATGACTCCATCTCTATTGCATCATCTAGTCCTGACTCATGTAACAGCAGTGTGACGCATAGTCCTGTAAGTGTACAGGTTGCATGTCCACCTTGGAGCGCTTGGAAAGATACAAATACATTTCTAGTGGAAAATCCTGACTCTAATATTAAAGAAATCCCATTGCTACTAGGATACAAAAAGAAAATGTAATGTCTACTCTATTTTGCAAGTGTTCAGAAGAAGGCAAGTAGTTCTTTTTTTTTTTTTTTTTCTCCTTTCGAAACTGTAGTGTGGTAATACAAATTATCTTGGGACCTGAGAAATTCACAGAAAGTAACACCAAGTTGCCATTGTGTGGATGGTGTTTAACCTCTGTTTTAAGTGCTGCTTTTTCTGCCCAACCAGAAGCTGCAGAACTAACTGCAGCCCCCAAACCAGAGCTGACTTCTTGCTGCATCATTCCAACTTCTGCTAAACTGTTCTGAGCATGGTTTGGAATTTCATTGTCATCCTATTTTCAAAATGCTTGCTACTCTTAGTGTAAAAACAAATGTTGGATTAGAAAGTATTTCTTTTTGATATTGAATACCTTATGAATTCAACTGGTTTCGGCTGTCCTACAATAATAGGACTAGCAAAAGTGCAGTAATATCTGATACTGAATGAGAACAGATGGTTCCACTATATTATATTTCTGTTAGTGCTATTCAGTCATTATATAGCACATGTGCTCAGTGTAAATACTGTTACAGGGTAAACAGAGACAAGTTTTTTATTTCCTTTCATTATTTTTTTTTTTATATTTATCAAATCTACATATCAATTGTAATTACTGGAATCAACAAAATAAAATAGCAATGGTAAATATGCTAGGTTTAAAAGAAAATGTTTAATAAAGATCTGTTAATATAGCAGATTAAAAAATAGAGGTAATCTAGATATGTGCACTTATGTGTGTATATTAGGAGATGTGCATCAAGGGAACAGTGACAGAGTAGAGAAATACGCATTTATTTTTCCACTTAGACAAATTATGTTTCTACAGCTATTAATCAAGTAGACATATGGTGTAATTTCACAGAGGAATTTATGTATAGTACATTCTTCATCAGTTCCCTGTTGTTCCTAAAAAATGCATTCAGGATAAGTGTTCTTTGAGCTCACAAAAAAGTAAAATACATAAAAATATTTTGAGGCTATGATGATTTATTTAGAAAAATAAGCTAGATATTTTTAGAAATCATCTTAAAAATCTCTTGGAGTAGAATATTTAAATGAAATTCTTATTTGTCAAGAGGTATACATGTGGTAGAAAGGGGAATGAAGACAATCAAAATGAACAATGATATTCTGGACCTAGAAGTAGGAAGAAGCTGCTGGATGGTGCCAGAAGTTGTCTACCTCTTCACACTAGATAAATCCTATAATCCATTTCCTTTTATTAGTTATTATCTTTGTGAGGAAGGGAGATTAATGGCAGTTTGGAGTCCAGAAGATGATCTTCAGAAGGCTAGCTATGACTTCCTTACATGTTTCACAGTGATTCTTTATAAATATTAAGTGATTATACCTCTGTTGTATGACATTTAGGACTCCGGATTTTTGAAACCACATGAATTCCTTTCTGAAAATTCAGATTTAAGTAAATCTGATGTTTAAGATACCATAAGACACAACTCAGTGTAGTGACAAGAGTTCTTTGTCAATTCCAAAATAAATCCTGCACAGTCAATATTTAATTTTAAGCAATATTTATAGAAGTTATTTTATTATCGTTTTCTTGCCTCATCTCTGTGAAGAATCATCTGCAACGTCAAAGTAAATGTCAGATCCAGAGGATTATTTGATTAGGCCATGGCAACAGCATTAATCTTGCAAAGGAAATCAAGACAATAGAAGGAGCTGGATGGACGAGGAGATTGATAATTGGTTAGAAAGCTGCTGACCTTTGGGCTGGTAGTACAGATTCAAGCCAAGTTGGTAGTGACTGAAAATCATTACTCTCTGATAGCAATGCAATTGTCATGTGAAATGGGTGACTGGTTTCCTTCCAGTTCCTACTGAACTGGTAGGCTAAATGCAAAAATTACTGCTTTGGTGGTGGCTTTGTTTTAAAGCAGTGTAAGGAAGAAGGGGAGGAAGGAAACTTATTTTTCACCCTCTGCAGCATTTTGGGAGGTGGGGGAGGAGAAAAGCTGCAGCTTTTTGGTTGCTCAAATGTGGAGAATATCATAGCTACCATCAGGCTCCACTTATGGGAAAACACATGATGTGTTTCATTAGCATTAATAAAGGTGAAAAATTTATATGAAATTCCACTCAAATTATAATTAAGTTTTTTGTTTATAGTAAGTTGTACTGTTTTCACCATTTTCAGGTGGAAAAATATAAGGCAATAGTAATTTCTTTATTTTTCATTAATTTGCAACTCATTCAGGAAGTTCAGCAAGTACCTTATACAAGTATATTTCACCTGGCAATTGTATATGAACTGTGCCAACTCAATGGATGATGCATACCTGGAATGAGCAGCTAAAGATTCACAACTGTTTGTGCATGTTTCATTGTTTTTCCCCTCCTTAATTGGATGACCTGAGTTTAATTATTAATGCCACCTGAAGCCAATATAATACAATCCTGTAAGAAATCAGAACCACACAGACTCTTATTAAAATGATTGAGAATTCCTTTTATCCTCTTCTTACTCTTTTGAATTAAACGTGGTTGCATCCACAATGGGTGGTGGAATCTATTTCCTTACATTTGTTTTACTTACACCTGTGGAACATACAGATGTATTACCCATGCAGTCACATGCCCTTATCCTTCAATGAGTTTTTTAAAGTTTCTGCAAGTCAGGGGGATGTTTTGTTGGTTCTTCATGCTCATTTTATCTTGTCTTTCATCTAATTTGTGCTAGCTTGAATGGTGCTTACTCTGTTCTTTCCTTTCACTGTTGTTTTCTTTCTTTCTTTTTTTTTTTTTTTTAAATCACTTTAAATGATGTCTTTGACTGTCTGCTGTGTATTGTCACTGTAAGGACATGGTTTCTTTTCTTCAAATAAGGAAAGTGTAACCTCTGTATCATTTAACTAGTCACCTGTTAGTCAACTGCTAGTCAACTGCTCCCTAGTAGAAATGTTTAAGTAAGTGCACATTTTGGTGCAACAGTAGACAAAACAGGAGAGAAAGCAAACAACATTGAACTACTTAAAATTCAGGCAATGTCCATATTGTTAGAAGTTTTTGTACTAAAAATACACATATTCAGAGGTTGTTGCACAGTTCTCTCTGTAGGGAGGGATAAAACTGCTTTGGAAACCTATTGGATTTGTATTAGGTCTTTTTTGAATACAGATGTATGTTTTCAGGTATATCTCTCTGGAATGATAATTGCTAAAATAGTGAACAAATATGGTTACTGTATGATATGCCCCATTTTTGTGTTACCAGTGCTCATCCCATAGACTGCCAGCAGTGGCAGGAAACAGATCCCACATACTTCAAAGAGGAGAGAAAGGAAAATTCAGTGCTGGGATCTGTCATCAGTGGGTGCTGACTTACCCCACGTCGCTGTAGTCTGTGGAAGCTTTATTACTGAATTCCATCACGGGCATCTCAGGCTGCAGCACAGGAGTTAGTACCATTTGCTTTAGTATTGATCTGTGAATGAGTAAACATGACAGCATTATTAGCTTTGCCTTGTTGCATATTAGTGTTTGAGAGCATATTTACTAAATACGCCCTGAAGGAAATGTTCTTCTGTACAAAACTGGCTATTATGATTTTGAAGAGAGGTTAAAGATTACATAGCATTCTTGTTTTTCTGGTGCGTGTTTGACTCCCAGATGTCTGTAAACACACTGGTGCAGTAAAATGTCAGAATGATGAAAGTGAGAAGTATCGGGAGAAGTGAGGGATAAAAAAGCCCTTCAGTCTATGATCACGCTCTTTCTAAGTGACCTTGCACATGATGGGCACAAATTTGTATTTTGCACGCAAACCTGTTATTTATGAAGAATAGATGTTGGTGGAAGGGGAACGTGAAAAGAAAGACAGGCATGGATGTCAGAGTTTTTCAAATGGTACGAAAGGGCTGAGTGCATCTAAAAGGCAGAAAAGTGAATTTCTCAGTACGTAACTAACCCACATGGAATTTCAAATATTTATAGGTACCTCAAATAACAATTTGAGGTCCTTCTAAGCTGCATTATTTATATTATGGGCAAAAGCAAATTATGCATTTTTTTTCCTACAAGTGTTCTATTTATGTGCATTCTTCTATACTTCCAGAACAATCTGGTAGATTATGAGAGTGTATGCCTCATTGTCAACAGTTTCCTGGCAGGTTTGACCCGGTTCCATGACGAATGGGGTAGGGGACCCATGGGCCCATGCCTCAAGAGGGGGGAAAGGGAAAAGGGGAGATGAGCCTAAAAATAGAACGGAAGCAACGATCTGAGGAGGAAAGCTAATTTACTAAATAAGATATCTATAGAGAGAGATAGGGAATGCAAAATAACACTATATAATGCAATGTAATTGGAATTGAAGCTAGTAAATCAATTAAAATGAGAGAGAGAGTGTCCAAAAATTAAAGGCTAATGCTGAAGGTGAGACAACTAGGGATCACCTGCTGCTTGATCAGTCCAAAAGGGGAAAAGCTTGTGTTTCATGACACGTGAACAGTTTTTAGTTGCCCTCTAAGCAGAAAAAGAAAAAATGCAAAGCAACGCAAAGTCCTCTGGGGTACATAGTTCTTATTCTCTTCTGAGACAGATGTACCGAGAACTATCAATGATCCACAGAATTGGAGCATTAACTCTTTAACTCCCAGTGTACAACATGATGTTATGATGTGGAATACTGATAACAAAAAGTCATAAAACCATGACACTCATCCTTTTTCTAGTGCACCCTTAGCTTGGTTGAAACACCACTGAAGGCTTCTGTGATTTATGAGTTCAAAGCTGAAAGAACATGTGAGAGGGCACAGACAGAAAAAGAGCTATAAAGTTCATAGAACGTTAGAATTGTTTTAGTTGGAAGGGGTCCTTAAAGATCATGTAGTCAGACTCCCCTGCAATGGAAAGAGACACCTACAACTAGATCAGGTTACTCAGAACCCTCTCCAGCCTGACCTTGGTTGTCTCTAGGGAGGAGGCATCCACCGCCTCCCTGGGCAACCTGTTCTACTGTTTCATGACCCTTATGACAAAGAAAACAAAACACCTTTTACTCTTATATCCAGTGTAAATCTCTCCTTTATTCTGAAATAATTTCCCTTGTCCTATCGTAACAGACCCTGCTAAAGATTCTGTCCTCACATAAACTCTGTATTCAGTATAGATATGAAACAAAAAGGGAACAAGGATCAATAATATCACACAGTATATGACTACCTGTTATTTTGTCCGCTTCTTCAATTCAAACTGCAGATACTAATATTCAAATTTCACCAAATATTCAGATTCCCAATCATATGTTTCTTGCAGCTTCGTTGATAATAGCAAATCTGACAGCTTTTACTTTGATTTGTAGTTGTGTTGGAAAACTTCTTTGTGAACATGAATATTTTCCAGTAAATTCATGTAGCCTCATAGATCCCATTAGTCTTCTCAGATTGATTAATCCAAACTATATATTATTCTTCTTGTGCTTTACTTTTCCTCCAGTTAAACAAACAGAGTATTTGCAGTAAAGATTTTTGAAATGTAATCAATGCAACCAAGAAAAATTCAATCAGGTTTACAGAACCACTCCAGTCCTTATTTGCAATAAAAGTGATTGTAATCCCTCTCTCATTTTTGATGCTTTCTCTAAAAGTTCCAAGCAGTAAAATTATTTGGCTTTATGCTCCAGTTTAAGAAGACTTTTAAAGAAACATGAATTATACCAAAGATGCTGGATTTTTTCCTTGACTTTCCTTATTTTCTCACTCATTTAAAATTGTACAGTTTATTACTTTTATGTCAGTGAACTCTAGATTACTGCAGTGTATTTAGTTCTAGATACATGCTTCATTTACTATTTTTGATCCATGACGTTAATACTGATAATATTAATAGTTGCTATCAAATCTAATTTAATACTAAGAAAAACTATTATTGAAGAACAGTTTTCTGTTGGTTTGCCATCAGAGACACAGAAAACTAGTGCAGGGTCAGGATTCTGTTCTCCTTACCTTTCAAGAATTGTCGCTTCCAGTGAAGTTTTCTGTGTTTGTTTGTTTGTTTGTTGTTTTGGTTTTTTTTGAAGATGTGGTTTCCTAGGTTGCTGAAAATGATTACAGGTTAACTCTTGGCATTAAAATGTGGGAGTAGCTGAGGTACTGCAAAACAAGTTACATGTTTATAAGCATACAATTCACATTGCAGTAAGCTGTCTGCTTTTATATCATTGCCTACTTGAAGTATGGAAGTTTGGCTTATTAATATATTTATAAATGGTTTCTTCCTCTTTGCATATGTAATTCACATAATTTCTGTATATTTTAATTTCTAAAGGCCTGAGTTTAAAGTAAACTAATGTATTGGCACAGAGTGGATATTATGTGTCCAAAAAAAAAAAAAAAAAAAGATTACTTTCCAGCTGTTTGTCTTCCCTTGAGTTTTCTCTGCAAATTTGGTTTTATATTAGAATGCCATCTGTATTTCAGTATTTTGTCAGCCTCAAGTTTGGACTCACTTGTTTTTTAATTTCCTTTATTTCTTCTCTCCTATTCATTTCTCTCAAAATTCATCTGCATTCAGAATTTCCAAACTGCTGAACAAATATAAAAGTATCAAAAAACTCCTAAGTTATAGTCCTATTGAAAGTACATCTGTTGTTTTTTTGTTTTGTTTTGCTTTATTTGTTTTTCTTAAGTGCGAAGCTAAAATTAGATTAGGGTTCAAATAAAAACGTACGACAAAATTAGAACAGGAACCATTTCAGGATGGGCTTGTTATGGAAATTGCTCATGTGAGTTGCAGAGCTGACACTTAGCAGAAAAATAACTACCCCACCATATGTAATACTGATTTGAGACATTATGGCAGCAACAAAATTGGCTGCACCACCACTGTGGAAAGAACAAAGCACTATATGCAGCATCACTAGCTCACATTTTCACTCCTGCATCCTTTTCAAAGAAATCTTTGTGTGTTTATTTTCCCACTGCGATGAATGATTGCTGACACAAAGGAAACCCAACCATGGCAGTGCATACAAATCACAGCCATAATAGGATGCTCTGCAGTAATATCTACCTCCAGTAAGAAATCCCATAAGTTTAGGCAGCTATTAGGATTGTGAGCAGTTTAGTTCTGCTGACCATTTTTTCAGCAGGATCTGTCTGTTCCAGGGGTATCTGTCTTACTCCTCACCTTGCTGTATTCACTTAAAAGGCACAGAATAAGTGATATTTGGTGACTTACTCAATGTTTATGCTTGATTGAATTCACTAGTAATGTGTTCTGTGGTTGTTTTGGTTTGATGTTTTGTTGATTGTTTTTCTATTTTATTAATATTCATGAGAAAAAAATATTGAAAATGACAACTTAATTTCTGTTACGTTTTGCGGATTGTAGTAACCCAGTCAGCTGAGGATTGCAGTGCATGAGATCAGCAAAGGTCTGAACTTCACTTCTATATGATCTTGGAAGATGTGGCATCTTATTCAAGGGTAGGCTTTTTAGAGATTAGATTTCTCCTTTATCTTCAAAAGACTTGTTATAAAAATAGTCAAATCACCCTGTTAAATGTAATGGGTTTTGTTCTCTTTTTTTAGTTTTTGGATTTTTATTTTGTTATTTATGTATTAAATACAAATTTGTTTTAGGCCTAGGAAACTGGAGAAGTCCCAGTATCTGTTATCTTCAGTATTTACCTCCACAGAAATACTTGATACAATCCAGGGTTTGTAGTTCTACTAAGCAATAGATTATTTATAAATGCCTGTGGTGAATGTTACCCTTCTCAGGCTATTTCAATTTACATGCAGATTGGAAAGAACAAAAGTACCTTTACAGTCTGTACTGCACCTCTTAGAGGACAGAAATTAATTCTGTCTTTAAGCTTTACTTGTATAATGCTTTTTTCTTGTAATCGAAGGATCTTATTTTTGTCAAATGATGTTTGTCTTGTATTGGTGGAAAAAAGCACAATATCATAGATTTCCTCCTGTTTATTAATGTTTCATTGTCTAATTAGTTGTTGCTTATGGATTCTACTGTCAACTATTTATATTATAAACTACTATACTCTTGGCAAGAATCTTATCTGAGGATGATGAAACACTGGTGGTATTTTCTCCATATTTACCTAAAAAAAAAAAAAAAAAGGTAGTTAAAAACAGAGCCAGACATGCATTCTATATTTAAATGAAGTTTATTGTCTCCGGAAGACAAAAAAGATTTGTTGTTGTTTAGCTATTTGATCTACAAAGCACTGCATGCTAGGGAAGAAAGTAAAGGTGACATGAAATGATTAGATTCATTAACAGCTCATGTATTACAGCTTTGTTGAATGCTGGCTTATGACAATTATGTGCAGGCAGGTATGGAGTGAAGATCTGGATACTGACTGTCCTTTGCTGAAGTTGAATAAAAAAGGCAAACAGCTATAGAGGGTAGTTTGAGGTTCATCGCTGTTTAATTTCAGTGGAATATAAAATCAAGGCCAGAATATACTGTGTTGGTTTGTTTTGTTTTTTTTTTAAGAAATAGTGTTGATGTTTTTCTTAATAGTAAGAAATTTTTCTGCCTGAATACAACCTTAAGTAAACTTTGATTACTTTTAAGCTGCACTTTTAAGCTGCCCTGTGAAGTTGTGTTGTTGGTGCTCAAGTTCTGTTTTACCCGTGACATCATTTTGGTAATTGAGTGATATGTTATGCAAACACTTAAAAATTAGAGATTTATTACCACCATAAAATTGCTATGACATCTTTTCAGTTATGTGTCTATTCTTTTCAAGCTGTATGCTTCTGAGGTAATGGAACGTATTTAGGAAGCTGATACTGTATCTCAGTGACCCTTTCAAATATGTAAAAAGAGCTTCTGGAATGTTAACACTATCAGCACTTGTTATCTTGACTAGGTTCACTGGAATTGTTCCAAAAGTGCATTGGATTTGAGGATACCTTTTCTGCTTTGTAACATGGCTTTTGGATTATACACTGCCATACAATTTGCCTTTAAATGTTTGGGGTTTTGTTGTTGTTGTTGTTTTTTTGTTTGTTTGTTTGTTTTTTGAAACTTGGATTGTAGTCAAAACTGTACATCATCGAAGGGCATTCAGTTAGACAGTATGAGACCATAGTAAAATTGATAATAACAAGTAATGAGAAATGACTACATTCAATTTCATCTGAAACTTGATGAGATCAGCACTTAGTAGCATACTTTGTGAAAACTCAAAGTGCAGACAGATGGAGCACTGTATGCTTTTTTTTTATTTTTTATTTTTTTTTAAATAAAAGATTGTGAGATTGCGTTAAAACCTAGCAAAATTCTGAATAGGTTAAGTACCTAATACTCTGTTACGGTGTAAGCTTCATAAATTACACTGCTTTTTTAAACACTCAAATGTATTTAAAATGTATCTATACCCCACAGGAGTGCAGCTTCTTGTATGGGCTGTGTAAACCTGTATAAGTTCAATGCATTTTTATTATCCGTATACATATATGCATATGAATAAAGATTGGTAAAGAGAAATTGGTATATTAGTGAATATGTAATAGGGATATATTAGGGAAACAGAAAGTTGTATATTCCCCCTATTCATAATGAATGTATGTGCAACGCGTATTTTTTTTAGCTACATAAATTTTCTGCTAAGGAAAATAATTAGTAGATGTGCGAACCTTGAGGAGCTCAGTGCACAAAATGAGCATTATTTAGCCGTCTGTTCTGTCCCTCAAAGCCTACTCCCTTCCTTCCTTTTCACACGGGGGTTTTTGCAGCTAAACATATTGCTTGAAAGTATGCATGGCAGGCGGTAATCCAGGTCATCATAATATCTCCCAGTCTAGCGAAACAAAACTGATAAAAAAAAAATAAATTAAAAAAAAAGCCTTTCTTGTTATCAAAGAAATACTACAGAGAGATGAAGAGGCAGCTTGGTTGTGGGACAACAATCCATAATTTACTTTGCAGATGTCTCTGTAATTTAAGCAGCAGGCAGAACAACCACTCAGTTGTAGATGCTCAGGGGAAAGGATACCCAGAGCCTCGTAAATCATGGTAAGGATTAGAAGCGATGAACATTCATCTTCTTAACCTCATAAAGCAATATTGCAAAGCCGAGGATTACAACTTACTGTGCAAGTAATCTTTGTTCGGGGATAAAGGGTGTCAACTTCTTAAAAAGCTTCTCTCAATTAACAGTGGCACCTGCCTTTAGAAGGAGAGAGATCAGACTTAATACCAATTTTAAATGAATTCCTACTACTAAAAGAATATTCAACATTTCTGACAACAGAAGGAAATAAAAATAGAATAACTGCTGAGACGGTTGATTTCTTTTGTTGTATCTTTTTTGTTTTGTTTTTGTTTTCAAAGAAAGGTGATGGTTTCAAAGCTTTATTTAATAGACAAAGCTAAAAAAGGAAGCCATTTGCTTTTCCCATAAGTCTAAACAACTCTTTGTCTTACTTGACCTCAGCTTCTTTTTAAAATATGATTAGTAGTTGACTTAACTGCTCATTGCTATTAAAACAAGACTTTATGGAAATGGACTTACTTGAACAAGTCCAGAAGTGGCCACGAGGGTGATCAGAGGGCTGAAGTGCCTTTCCTGTGAAGAAAGATTGAGACAGCTGGGCTATTTTTTAGCTTGGAGAAGAGAAGGCCAGATTGAATGGGGCTTTGAGTAGGTTTATCTAGTGAGAGGTGTCTCTACCTGTGACATAGGGAGTGGATCTGGGTGATATTTAAGATCCCTTCTAACACAAACCATTCTGTGTAAAAAACAAACAAACAAGCAAATGGACTATGAATTCAGGCTGTTAAATCAACGCTCTGAAGCTTGAATTTATCTATATGCTTTGTAATTATTTGTCTCAGGAACGTGAATGTTTCCTATTACACCAGAAGAAAACTTAAGAGTTCTTGTATGCTGACTTGTGACTTGTAGGTTGCCAACATCCCTGTAAATAACTTCTAACTCTATCACCAATATATAACAAATACTTTATTTGTATTCAGAATCCCTGATTTTAGAGGGTCTGAAGGAAGCCTAAAGTCTGAATGAACAGTGCTAGTAGGAGATTCTTTCATAGACCAACAATCCAAGAAAGTCAGGCATTCAAGATTTTATGAAAGCAATTTGTGGTATCATCTAAAGCACTCTTTTTGTGATACATGACTACAAATCCTTAATGTTTCTATGCAGAATGTAATAGAGAAAAATAATGATTAGTAGAGTGCTGTACTGGATCAGTGACAATGACAAGGTTTTTTTATATATATGGTAAAGCAGAACATAAGGTTCTTATAGGTTTGAATCTGACTAATGTAAAGTAACAGAGAGAACACGCAACTTTGGTGATGCTGTTCATGAAATGATAGGGTTCAAGAGAAGAAGGAAAACATCAAAATTAAAATAATTTACTTTCTGGAAGTAGATTCAGTGAGTTCAGATTATTTATAAGATCTTAAGCAGGGTATATCTAAGAAGTTAGAAGAATTGGTAGTTATTTGAACAAGTGTTTTAATGGTAGGAGGAAAGTAGTGAGAAGAAAATCTGTCGAGTTTTTATTTTACTGTTTTTATTGATTCCTTAAGCTTTTTCTTTATCTGTGTTCATCAATAATACCAGTGACCAAGGTATAAGATCTCAGGTGATATAGGTCAATTATCTAAGTTATTATTTATTCTCATGTTGTGAAAAAATGATTAAACTTATTCCAAGTTACTTACTGAACCGAGTCTTCCTTAGACACAGTAACACAAAGTATCACAGAGATGCTTCATAAAACATGAATAAAGTGGATGAAGTACTAGAAGTTTTAGAACAGATTAATATGGTAAGAGCCAAGTGCAAGAAGAGGAGATGCAGAGTTATAAGTTATCTTAACAATAATTCCAGATCATCTAGGAGGCATACGAGGGTAATATTAAGAATAAATTTGTTGGTATTGTTTTACAGTAGGATAATTAGACAGTTGATTAATAAAAAGGTAGATGTTATTTATTAAAAAGTTAGTAAGATTTTTATAAAACATTACATAACATGATCTAGACAAAACTATGCAGTGTACATGCAAAGAGAGTGTGAAAACAGTATACAAAAAGAAGTTACCAATTCTCAGCAGTCCGAAAAGGTCTTCTGGGTGCCAATTTTTATGAACTTATTTGTGAGTTGAGTGAAAACTAGTTATTATTAAATTTGCATGAGGTTTATTTTTTCTATTTTATTTTTTTTGTCTAATAGACTTAAGAGACAGCATAGTGTTATCTGTTAGTATATCTTTACAAACTTTAAACAAATTTGTGCAGTCATCATCCTTAACGCAGATGTATTTCTGTAAGTTTCTGCTTTTCTTCTAAGAAGTATCTTCATGAGCTGTCTTTTCAGCTTCAAATAATTTATGCATTTTGTGACCACTGCTCCTTCTTGTTCCCTTGGATATTTTTCAGAAAACCCATGATAAACTTGGGAGATTTGGAGTGGACTCCCTTGGTTAAAAATGATTTCTTTGCTATTTATTTTCAGGCTCTCACATGTTTTTACAGAAGACCAGACATGTATGTATGCAATGTTCAGTTTCTTTAGAAAACAAATTGTTTATTTTCAAGTCCATTCAATTATGACTACAAAATAGAGCTATTTGAAGACCTTTGTATTAATTCAGGTTTCCCTGAATTCTGTATTATTTTTCTAAGTTTTGAATGATCTCTTTTTTAACGATGGATTCAGACAGGATTGTCTAAGTATTTTAAGCGTCACTACTTTGGAATCCATGAGCCATAGCTTAAAAGAAAGAAACACTATTTTGAAGGCAAACACACTAGGTCTTCGAAAATAATACTGAAAAGCCTTATTTATTATTATTTTTATTTTTTTTTCTTTTTATGAAAATTAAAACTGAATGGAAATTCAGTTCATTGTATAGATCAGCACAGTAAACCAAACTAATCAGTGTCTGTCAGAGCAGGTATGTCTGAAGACAACTATGAAAGTTGGAATACAAATACTGACCTTTACTTGGTTAGTTTGCATGATTGAGTGAGATTCTTTTTTCCAAGCTTTTTAATTGGTTTGATTTATGATTTGAATTTCAGATCTATATATGCACTATAGCATTAATGCTGTGCTTATTTCACTCTAGTTTACTTCATTTGCTATCCCTTTTCAATTTGATAAAACATTTCTAATGATGTTAGGTAAGTGGAGGAAAAGACCCCGCTGCTGAAAAGGACTGTGTTGCTGAAGGAGCTTTTTAGATATCATGAGGCAAGAAACTGCTCTTCCAGACCGGACCTGTATTTACTGCTAAAAATCCATCCACAAAATTACTTAGTATTTCTTCATCAGCTTTAAAATTGAACAGGTCTCTGAATGAAAGCTCTAACATTAAGGAGAGAAATGGTCTTCAAAAATATATATTTTCACCCTGAATGTTCTTTAGGCATATTGTCATTGCTATTGTATATCATTTTTAAGTAAAATAAAGTTGGTCCACATTGTGATTGCCTTAATTTTCTCTTGGAATTTAAAACAAAAAACAAAGACCAACAAAATCTATACATAAATAGCTGAACACTTCTGGTAGTTAGAATAAAAAGATAATTAAAATATTTTGGATTGTCTACAGACTCAGACAGACATCACAACATCACTCTGGAGTCTTTTTTTTTTTTTTTTTTTTTAGTCCCTCTTTACAGGGAGCCTTTTATAGAGGACACACCTTCATAAGTATTGACAGAGATCACAATTATGAGACTACCGTTCTGTTTTTTTTTATTTATTTTTTTCCAGCTGCTTCAGGCCATACCATTTGTCAGATGCTTAAAACAATACAGTAAATTTTTACAGGCCTCAGGCAAGTCTTTTTGTCTATGGGATAGCTGCAGCCTTCAGTAGTCTTGTGATGATTGTCCTAGAAATGTCTTTCTGAACAGTTTTTCTGTGGTGATTTTCTTTGGTGGTCTAATTTGACCATTTTTCTTTCTCTGCTTACTTTGAACATGTGAAAATTCATTTTGTTTCCAATATTGCATTGGGTTGTTGGTTACTTTGGAAATACTGACAATAAAACAGGATGTGAGGAGATACTTTGCTTGTTTAGCTATGATTAGGTCACAACAAAACTAAATTCTGAGCTTGGATACTATTTGTATACAGACTTTTTTTTTTTTTCCCTGTGATTTTACGTAATCTTGATGATGTCTTTCTCATCTTATCATCTCATCTCTTTTTTTTTTTTTTTTTTTTACGTGAAATATGACCCAGATACACAGTTTTTCATTCTCATAAAATACATACTACTGCATTCATCAATTCTGATCTCAATCACTGGTTAAAGCTATGGTTCAGGAAAAGCAGTAAACAGGGAAGGAAACACATCTACTCAATGAATTGGAAAAAAGCGCTATTTGTTTAAGAATGTTAATTTTGTCTAATGTGACTGTCTTTTCAGTATTTTTAATATAGCCTTCTACATATTGTAATAGGTTTAATGTGTATAGATTGTGTTACTTTAAATAAGCAAGATTATCATATGCTGGTTATAACTGTTTTCAAAACTGATTATTTATTTGGGATTCTTAAGCTTCTTGTGCCAGTTTGAGGTGATTTTGAAAGACTAATATTTTGAGCACAGATTAGTTTTTACACTCTAACAAGCTGATGGTACAAAGGTTCAACTTTCAAACACAATCTCTTTTTGAATTGTGACTTTCATTGACTCCAAAACTAATCCAAGGAAATCAAGTTCTTAAGGAAATTCCAAATTTGCTTCAAATGTTTGGAACTAAATTTTTGTAGTACCTTTCTTCACCTCAAACAACTAAGTGTAGAAAATGGCAAATTATTGTTGTAATTCCATCTAAAATGAAATAGCTGCTTAAAAAAGTTGCTTAAAAGTTTGCAAGGATGGTAGTACTGTCTCGATCCATTGAGGCATTTTTGTTTTTTTTTGCAGTAAGGCTTAAGTCACAAAAAAATGGTGTTTTTGTTTCTTTAGAGATGAGGAACTGCATAAACTTGTTCATGCTGCAATGAATTCTGGTAATTTTGAGTATGCTTGAAAAGTGCTTGTGTCTTTAAATACTAGTATGAATGGATCAATACCAGTAAAGCAAATTAGTATTTTGGTTTAGTTCAAAGTAGAACTAGGAAATAATAATCTAAGTATGTAAATGTTTCAGAAAATCATACACAGTATTGAAGAGTCATGAGCTATTGCACTTGGAAGCAGTAATCTTACCAGTACAGCGCTCTGCCAAAACTAATTAGTTTTGATGAGAAGATTTATTAGCAATGGGGCAACTGGGCTGTCACAACAATTCCTCTTCAAATTTTTACTTGGTGCATTTTATGATACCATAGTGTACTGTATAAGGTGAGCATCAGCTTTCATACTGCTCACTCAAGCAAGCATGCTTTAAGAAGCAAGAGAGCATGGAAGAGAAACCTGAAGAATAATGAGATCTGCTGGATAAAAATATGAGGTCCATGCAGTGACAAAAAAAACAAAATATTAAGCCCAGCAATGTACAGAGGTCCTAACAGAATCTGTTGCTACAGCCAGAATTAGCACAGGTTCTTTCCAGTCTTAGTCCTAAATTTAGATGAATACTATCAAATATAAAATAGTTTTTCTATGTATATTTCACATGTACAATTTCTACTTCTCTGAGGAGACAGTATTTAAACAGAAGCTGCACTGGTGCAGTTTTCATCCTTGCCATTGAAATGTCCCTGTTTGCCAAGTGGCAAAGGAATAATATGCCTGGTAAAATTCCTTTGCTATGCTGGTTGCATATGCTCTGAACACAGAACTTGTTCAGATAGGATAGTAAATCAAAGACCCCAGCCAAGATCAGTTTGAGTATTGCAACCTATTCTTCTGTGCTGTCAGCCTCCAGGTTCAGATCCTATGTGCCTGTGGAGGGCCACAAAGAGTTTTGTATTTCCCTGTAGGATTAATAAAGTTAAGATGGGTATGTCAGTATCCTTTTATTTTGTATGTATTATCTTGAAAAGAGTCTTGAAAGATGTTTCTAGGGTTGTTCTTTTTTTTTTTTTTTTTTTTTTTTTTTTTTTTTGGTTTTTTTTTTTTTAAATTTTTTGGGATATTTTTACTTCAGACTATTTCTTATGTCAGGAGTAAGTTTGCTTATGTAGGCCAAGACTGTGTCTTTATATCTGGTGTGGACATCAGTAATACATGTATGGGATCTACAAAGCTTATTTGTTTTGGTAAACCTGCCTCTGATCTCACAGTGCTTAATGGTATCACTCACAGAAGTATGAGTTTTGCAAGAAGCAGAACTGAGGTTTTCAATTATAACATGCTATATTTTTATAGGAATTTTTTAAATATGCATTTCCAAGATGGGATATTAAAGAAATTCAGATCATTACAGTCTACTGGGTACATAAAGCATATAAAAATTTCAATTAAGCTTCAGGAAGGAAAAAATAGTTGTGTCAAAATGCTTTAATATAGTAAAATGCTGTAACCTGAAATATATTCTCAAAGCTATCTATTAAAAATCTTTAATTAGAAGGATAAATTAAGATCACAGGTATGATACTCATTTTGTTTACTGTGCTGTGTTTTCATAAAACTAAGTGTTTTTACTTGATGTAGATTAAAAGTCACTGTCAACAGTGTAGAATTTTTAACTTACAATTCACCTGAAGGAAACACTTTTCTGATGTCAGTGTGAGTTTTCGTCAAAGAATAAGATAATAAGGCATTTGAATATGAAGATCAGTTTGAAACAAACAGACATAAAAAAGCCGGTTTCTTTTTTTTTCATTTTTATTGAAAAATTTAATCAAATAATTGAATAACTCAATGGTATTTTTCTGATATTTAAATATATTGTATTAAAGATACTGAAAAATAGCAATCCAAAATGGGAGTGTTATGGACAAGTTATTCAACAGTAATTATTCTCTTTATGTTTGGCTGCCTATTGTGGGGTGTTGCTTTGCCACCCCTCTTTCAAAAACATCATTCAGTTAGCTACTATTGCAACATAAGCCTACTGGACATGTTTCAGAATAAGCATGTGAAAATTCAGGCAATCTACATTCTTTAATGATGTGTAGAAAAAAATCCATCAATTCCTTGCTCCCAGTCCATCACCTGAACAGCCCTAAAATCTTTGTGTTAAGGTTGATATCATAAAAGAAATGTATGGGATCAATGTAATCTGTTACATATTATAATAATGACAGGCAATGCTTCCAGCCCGCTGATGAATGGCCTAACTTAGAGCATTTTGAGTTGTAAAAATTAAAAAGCTGAACTGAAAAATAAGCTGTATGGTAGAAATGCGTGGATCATGAATGAATTATGTAGAAGTTCTCTAGTCATTGGTAGTCTTATAGATGCAGGAGAAAAAACAGGTGTCATAAATCCTGATTAAATCAGGATTTTAGTACTGTTTCACATGCTATTTTAATCAGCATTTGATGTGGATGGCTCAACAAAGAGTGAGCACAAAGCTGATTGTAGAACTCTAGTGCCTAATGACAGAATGGCTCCCATTCAGAGTATAATTGTGTGCCATGAGGATTTTGCTCTAGCCTTAGACCCAGCTCTTTCTGTTTAGTATTGTCATTAATCCAATGAGTTATGAAATAGAAATACATATTGTTTATAAATATTTTAGATGAATTTACCACCTGTAAAACAAATGAGAATTAAGAGCATTTCAGAGACTGGGGCCAACATTCAAAGCAACAATGAAAAATGGAAAAATAACCAGTAAAAGATGGGGTGGAACTCAGGTAAAGAAAATCTCCATGCACAGAAATAGTCAAGTGGAAAACAGGGACTGAGGAACAACTGATGAGGTAACTAATCAAGGAGAAAGTGGAAGGGAAGTGGGATTTACCAACTAAGATAACTCTGTAAAATTAGGACAGGATATGATTTGAAGAATGGAGAAAGGCAAAGTTTTGCACATACGATCAAAAAATACCAGAAAGATTATATAGGGCTTCAAAGTTCCTTTTTAGCTTCTGAAGAAATTATGAAGTCCTCTTGGAGGCTGGTTCTGGATACATGAAGGAGATAGTAGTGGTTGGGAACAGTTAGCATGGATTTTCCAAGAAGAATTAGTACCTGACCAGCCTGATTACATTCCATGGTTAAAGAACTGGGCTGGTGAACTAAGGGAAAGAATGGATGGAAGAGGAGAAGAAGAGGCAGCACAGGCTCCATTCTCAGAGAAATTCAGGACAGATCTGGCAGAAGCCCTGAGCCACCTAGCCTGACCTCACAACTTACTTAGCTGCTATGAGCAGAAGATTGAAGAAGACGCCTGCTGCTTCCTTTCTAGCCTGAATTATTTTGTGAGTATTTATATATGTCATTAGGAAGTAAATTTTTCATTCTTAATCAGATTCAGTAATCCTTTTTTTAATATTTTGGACATTACACTTCAAGAAAAACATGAGGTGTTTCCTCAGAAGAAACATAAAAAAAATGAAGAAAATTAAGAAAAAGAAAATTTTCCTATCCAAAACCAGGACAGCAACATATTTTATTGCTTAAAAAAAAAGGGCTTTTGAACAAACCTTTTGAAAAAGCATGGCTTTATGAAGAGACGATGTTATCAATGAGAAATTTTCATTTGACCTGAAAAGCTTCTGAAAACAAGGGAGATTAACACATTGTCCATATTTAGAATAAGAATTAACTACTTTCTTAATTTATAGCAAGAAAACTTTGGGTTGCATACAATTAAAAACCTTATAATGGCAAAAATATCACTGGAGTACTCTATATAGCAAAGCATGAAGTCTTCATTATTAGAGGCATTTATGAACAGCAGCGTTTGTCAGAAAATGATTCCTAAGAGCAGAAAAGAGAACATTTGAATATATTTCATGTTGTGCATGCATAGACTATGCAAAAATGATTTAAAGCTTTCCTGACTTCAATCCCCTATTGTTTGCAGTGTAACTGGGAGGTAATTCTTTAAAAAACCTTCAGACAGTGAGTGTGTCAGGATTTGTTCAAAGACTGTCTTAACTGTCGGTTTCACTACTTTTTTCTGTAAGATTTATGTCAAATCATGTTAAAATTTAACAGTACATTTTTACACACGTCTTTGTACAGAATACAGTCTTCCTTGAATTATGTCAACCCAAATTCTAACATTCACAGTGTATATCCTCAAATGCTTCCAAGAAAAACAGTGATATGATGCCATTTTTTTATGCAGCATTTAATTAGAAGAACAAAAAGCAAACCTTTATTAATCATCTGGGTTCAGTTAGATGAAATAAAAATAAAAGCAGTTGTAAGAGCTCATTCTCTCTTTTATTTCTTTGAGAGCAAATATTTCTGTTATCTGTGTGTGTGGATGTTGACAAGGTTTTACTTGGAAGTATGTGAACTTGCAGCAGCCTGAAAAGCAGTCGATCAGGAAGGTGGTCTCATCTCTCCACTTTCTCTTTAAGTGTACTTCTCTTTTAGTGTCTCACACTCTGACACGGTGTACTCCCTTGTTTTCTCTGCTGCATTGGTTTGTACATTGAGAGCAGGGGTTGTTTGAGACAAGACTTTTCATTGTGATTTGTTTGAGTTGTAGGAAATGCAGTAGTTTGACATAAACTATTTTATCTCTTGACAACAGTGTGTTATACTGAGAACTTCATGAATAATCTTCATGGATTGCCCTGGTCCTTCTACTAACTTCACATGTTTCACTGAAATTTCTCTGCTTTCACTATACAGGAAGATGAATGCAACATTCTTTTTTCCCTTTTCCTTTCTTTATTTTTTATTTTTTCCAGACAAGCTAGGGAGATAAGATTTAGGGTAGACTGCAAGTTCAGCTTATGTGGAGATGAGGTTGAAGTCTCTAATTCTTGCAAGATTAAAGACTTTAAAGAAAATGATTTATAAAGGGAATAATCTCTCTCCTCTCTTGTCAAGGATGATAACTACTCTCTACAGATCAAGCCTCAATTTTAGCCTGAAGAGTCCCTGAAGTAGACATATCATGTTAAGTGTGGACTGAATCACGTGAACCAAGTAATTTTAGAGTAGCATAAGTAAAGGAAAAAAACTGAATTTTATACATGTCCTCAACACTGTTCCCTTGTGTGCTATTGTGCTCCCTAGTACTGTGGTAGCTTTTTCTTTCTGTTGAGTCTCACAGACTCCATTGCAAACAAAAACTCTCTTTAAAGGTAGACTATGCAAGTTACACTGGTGTTTCACTTATTTGATCAGAGTCGCGGGAATAACAGAAAAAAAAAAGATCAAATTTTATTTTGTTTTACTCTTCCGTTCCAGCTGATATCATATGTAACACGTGTGCCTGAAACAGGGTATCTCGAAGATCATTTCCATTAGAATGCAAGCACATACTAAGAAAATGCCTGAATGTTTCAATTCTGATTGTCAGCTGCCATTTTTCTCACAAGTAGGCACAGGAATGCTGACTGTTGGGTGGTTCCTTGTGCTCAATGTGTGGTGACACTGGGAGAGAATCATGTTTCAATTGACTTGCTTATTATTCAAAATGTCAATAATTGTACCTAAAACTGTGACTCAAACTAATGTTTTGCCTTCACTGCTAACCGTATTATATGTATACAATTAGCAGGGAAACTTCACATTTCAGAGCTCATTAGTTAAAAAATACCGCTTTTCATTATCTAGGTCCTTTTTATTCTAATTTTCATGAAGGATGTTCTTTCAGCTCCTCTGAAAAACCTGTTTTATCTCACATTGACTTTTTACCGGTGTATTTTTCTGTTCTGATGTGTTGTTGGATTCTGGGATTCTGCTACAAATAAGTTAGACTTTTTTAATCACTTTTTTTATTTAAGAGGTGTTTTACATTTAGTTACTTCTGCTAACAATCATGGTACTGGCCCTGTAGATTTAACTGTATTATATATTAGTGTGCAAAATGCTTTGATATTATGCATTGTGTAAACTTTGCAGCTGAGGACACTGGTAGTATAATAATAAATACGTTACAGGACATTTACAAGATTTACTGCCCAAAAAGGATGATGCTATTTTGTATAGATTCTGGTCGTAATTTCTACTACTAAGAACTTTGAAATCTGTGATTAATTTTGTGTTCCATAACTTACCATATCAAGATCAGATGAACTTGCTGACTTGGAGCTAGACAGGTGGAGTACAATGAAATATTATTATCTGACGGTCACTTAACTTCGCCTGGCATGTAGTGATTTGAATCCGTTCTTCTATATGGAACTGAACAATTTACTCCTATAGTAAATATTCTCATATTGTTCTATATTTTTCCTATCACCGAGGTGTTTTGTTTCTTTCTGACACCTGAGATATCTGTGTTATGCTAAGCACAGCATATACTTGCAACTGCTACAGATCTTTGAGAGAAGCATAGTCTCTCAGTGATATTTTTGGATTTTGCTAATGAGAAGAACTTTCTGATGCTTCTGCCTTGCTCTGGCTCTCATTTCAAATGAAAAACTCAGAGTCACCAAGAAGCCTTTTATTCCTTAAAAAATGGAAAAGAAATAAAGAAAAAGGATGTTGAAACTCTGTAATAGCTTAGGTGGAAATACCTTGTATAAAATGTCAGTGTATAATCACATAAAATGCCTTGAGTTTGAGAGAAGAGTAAAATGTAATTTACTTTCAGAAGTCTTATATGATTTCAGGATTGCAGATCAGACTGGAAGGGAAAATATCGAGTAAATAAAAATTGAAACAGTAGGAAAATTCATCTTTTTGGAGCCTGCATTGAATCTCATGCACCTCCATGCTACCCTGATCTTTCAGGAGCACTCAAACAATAATATAATGACTGATACTGAAATAAATGAGAGATGATGTCTCAGACATTGGAGACTTGCCAGTGTGACTCTCATCTACAAGATACATTGTAAGAAGGATCTGGGAAACTGCAGACCTGTCACCATGACCTCAATGCCAGAGAATATTATGGAACAGATCATCTTGAATTAGATCACACAGTGCGTGTGGAACAAATAGGGCATCTGGCCCAGCCATCATGGGTTAATGAAAAGCAGGTCCTTCTTGACCAAATAGTCTGGAGAAGAGGACACTCAGGGGAGAATTTATTGTCCGCTACAACTCTGAAAAGGGGTTGTGGCAAGGTAGAGTTCAGACTTTTCTCCTGGGTGATTAGTGATAGGACTAGAGGGAATATAGGGAATATACTAAAGCTGTACCAGGAGAGGTTCAGGTTGGCTATCAGGAAAAATATGTTTTCTGAAAGAGTGACCAGGCAATGGCTTGGGCTTCCCAGAGAGATGGTGGAGTCACCATCCCTGGAGAAATTCAAGAAACATGTAGATGTATTTCTAAGGAACATGATTTATTGAAAAATATTGCTGATAGGTGAACAGTTGAATTAGATTGTCTTGGAGGTCTTTCCCAACCTTTATTATTCTATGATGAAATTGGAAGGTAGAATGTAGAAGTGATGAGTGCTACAATAGCATTCTGTTATCCCAGCACACCTTTAACATGGTTGCAAGGAACTAGTAATAAGATATAAAGCATCTTCCTGGCAATGGGTCATTTTTTGAGGTGTGAAAGTTATATGGCTGAGGGAAGAAATAGAAAAAAAAATAATAACCATGTAAATACTGTATTATTTTAAGGCACTAATACTCAGAGGGAGAAGCACTTTGGAAATCTGAATTTGAAAAGCACATATTTCATAAGTGATAGATGCTGATTCTAGGTCTGTTTCTGGATCTTAATGGGTAGGTCTTTAAGAAGCTTGAGAAGTCTTGGAGACAAACACATTATTAAGCTTTAGGAAAAGTTGTGCCTACTTCTGAACTGGGTGTCAGTATGATAAGAGTGATGAATCTTTTTGGATGGAAATAAGATATAACACATAAGAAAATTAGGCAGTATGATAGCCTGCAATAGCAATGCTTTGTTCTCAGTTTTAGAGAAGCTGCACTGTTTTAACATTATTATCTGCTTATCTTTCAAATGTCCATTCTTGTTGTCCGCCCCAGATATATGTGCAGAGCAATTATAAGGAAATGAAGCTTACAGGTGAGCTTTTGGTTTATTTCAATATAGTTTTTCATAAATCTATTACATTTTATATATTTTTGTAGGTTGTTCAACTGTTCATACAAAAAAATATATATATATGTTGCTATCTTTGTAGTAGCAATGGAAATAATAAATTTCCACAGCTTTTAACAAATTGAAGTATCTTAGATTTGAAGATATGCATCACAGGACTTGTTGCATGTATGAACATCTTGTTAAATCTCTGAATAGTTTTTAAAATTATCTGTATGAAAGCTTTCAGTGGATCTCCAATCTTTTTTTGTTTGTTTGTTTGTTTAGTCTGATTTATTTGAAAGACTTTGTAAAAAATTTTTAATTCCCTATTTTGAAGAAGTTTAGTAATGAAATTACAGTAAGTTTGTTTCTTGAAATCAAAACATGAGGTACAGTTTTTTACAGCTTCTGCTGTTACTCTCTGAAATCTTTTTCTTTTTTTTTTAATATCATGTCTTTTTAACAAGCCACATTTATAATCAGATTACAGTCTTTGTTATAACAGGCTATTTGGCCAGTATGTTGTATTCAGTTGAATTTTCTTTTTCCCACTCTTAGACCCCACTTAGACCCCTAAATAGAACACATCATGCTGACTTTTCTTACATATTCGGTGGTGCTATTCTGCATTTAATACTGTAATATATATAAATTTTTGATACGTCAGGTTGCTGTGAGGACTGGGGCCCATTGTGAAGAGCCTGGTGTGTTTTTAAGTGGACAAGGTAGGTCAGGCAAGCAGAACCCATCCCATTTTTGCATCAGGAGTAGGGCATTTGGGACACAAAGGCACTAGAGCAGCCTCAGCCATGGGTAACCAGACACCTCTCTGGGATCAGGCCAAGGCAAGGCCGTGAGTGTGCAATTGAGCTAGGCTGGGTGGAAGCCACGGCTGGGCTAGGCAGAGCTGTGGGGAGCTGGAGGGTGACTGTGTCTGTAATGTAGCCTCTCTGTGGCTGATATGAGGGACAGGACCTGGGCAAGGACTGGAAGGTGAAGGGACTGGCCAAGGCTGTAGCAGTCAATGTTACTTCTTTGTTATCTTTAAAGGATTTAAATGCTGCAGAAGGGCAATCTGTATAAACAACAGCCTCTAGCTACATCGTAGAGATAACCATAGGCCAATATTATCTTTAAGACTGAAAAAAATAAAGGATTTCCTGTAGATCAGAGCTGTCTTTTGACAGTTAGTTATGAAAATGGTTGAAAATTATTTTGCACAAGTTTCAAGATCACTTAGTGACTTACCTATATTATATTGTTCTTTGCTATACTATTTAGTAAGTGAACTGGGGAATTGGCTAGAAGGAGGTATGTTCATTTTCTATTACTTTTGCAAGCAAAGTGATGTCTCTACAAATTAACACTTGTGTTAAAGTTGTAAATGATCCCAGAATCCGGAGGGAATTGGTTGACATGGTCACCATGTGACTCTTGGTGATATTTGAAAAGTAATGGTGGTCAGATGAAGTTCCTCATAACCAGAAAAAAAGGCAGTGCAGACCTATTTTTAAGATGGGTAGAAAGGATGACTCAGGGAACGGCTAATCTGTTAACCTCACGTTTGTGCTGGGGGGGGATCATGGAGCATATCCTCCTTGAAGCTATGTTAAGGTATCCATGAACAGTGAGAGGTGATATGGGAGGACAACCACCAAGGGCAGACCCTGCCTAACCAGCCTAGTGGTGAGGCAATGGAGAAGGTTGCCCAGATATGGTAGGTACCCTGTCCTTGGAGACATTCAAGGTCAGGCTGGATGGGGCTCTGAACAACCTGATCTAGTTGTAGAAGTCCCTGTTCATTGCTTGGAAGTTGGACTAGATGATCTTAAAAAAGAACCCTTCCAACTCAAATGATTCTGTGATTATATTATTATATGTTGTCAAAATTGAAGCAAGCTACGTAGTGTTCATTTTGAAGAACAATTCCAGTGTCATCATGAAAATAATCATATAGTCAATATAAATCAGTTTTCTAGCTGTGGAGCAGTGAGCAAATACTAGCAACTATTCAATTCCTAGTTTTTAAGGGGGCAGAGACTACAGCAAAACTTGTCTACTAACGAAGTTTTTAATTATTTTCTTGATTGAGAGGTGACGATATACTGACCATGCATGGGATTTACCTGTGGATATTGTTATGGCACTTATACTGTTTTTGTAGCAGCTAACCTGGTTTCTCTAGTAACACATTTAAATACTACTTTTCAAGTATGGTGGAAGTTTTTGTCTATGTTGTGTTAACATGAGTTTTTACACCTCTCAATTTACCATGAGAGGCTAAAAAACTCTTACTACACAAAACACAGGTCTTGATGCAATTATTGTCATGAAATGCAAAATTCTTTCTCTAGTGAACTTGTTGAGTGCCAAGTTATTTTTCTTTTTGTAGTCATTGTCATCTCTGCTTCCACTTTGTATATGCTTTCTTTTTTAAAATTTTAGCTTAGTCAGGAGTTCAGGCAAGCTGACTTCTTGTCATTCCTGATCATATGCGTGTCCTTGTTCTTAGAGAAAGATATCCTTGAAAAATAATCAGCTCTTCTGTGTTCCTCCAGCCTTCATGATGGTCTCCTTTTGGAAACTGATTATCAGTTTCCCAATCAGCCTGAAGTGTTCTCTTCTGAAGTCCGAGGCTCTGTTTCTATGTTTAGCTTGTATAATTCTCAGAACCTTAAACTGCACCTTATGACCTTTGTGTGATGTGAAGCTATAGCAGCAGAATAGACTGTGCAGCCGAGTATTGATGTGGAGAATATAATCCATTCTATCCTGCTTGCAGGTAGAGAGTATGAATTCGTATACTAGATGTAGCTCAGGTAAAAGAAAAATATATTCATCAAGATTGATTAAATTGAGTCAGTGATTTCTGTATTGTCCTTTTCTCTCATTCTGACCACCATCTTTAGATTAGATGTAGAATTTCTGTGATGTTCAGATGAGATCTCCATATTTGGATTAACTACTTCTGTTTGAACATTTTGAATTATGAGTTCCAAACGTTTGAAACCGTTTTTCTCCTCTTCCATTGCATTACTCTAAAAATACTCTCTACAATTTCCTCAGTAGCTTAAAAAACACCATCAACAAAGGACAGGAAAAGCAAGAGCTTGTTTTTTTTTTTGTTGTTGTTGTTGTTTTTTTTCACTGAGCCTGGTTGAAAACCTCAAGATCTGACTAGTAAGACTTCCATGCATGAACTGGAAGACAAACTGTACTGCTTTATATACTTGAGAGCCATGATCTCCACATAATGCTTACAAGCTATTTTCATTAAAATAGTAACGTTCTACAAGCTTTTTTTATCATTTAAATTGATGATTAAACTAGTCAACTTCTTTAATTCTTACATCACTTTCCACGTGTTACAATTGTAAAACAAACACCAACATCATGAGTACCCAGGAAGAATCAAATCATAAATATCATTTTATACATCGTGTTTATTTACATTTTAATTATCATATTCCAAATAAGCTAGCGGTTATATTACTTTATTACTTTATGGTGTTCAACAGCACTTTACTTTTCTTCCATGCTTACATGTAAAAGAATTATGAGTTTGGGGTTCTCCCATAATAGTGTATTCTAATGAAGCTGCGTATTACATATAGAGAGGAACAGATTTTAAAATTGAGATTCTCAAGTCATGATTTGAAGATCACTTCACTAAGTTGTCACTGGGGTGTAAGCATCTGTCACTCTTAAGGACATGTAATCACTCGTAAGGACTGGAAAATTCCTGTACACTGATAAATTTGGATATAGAGAAGGAGTGCAGGTATATGTTTTGGAGGGAAAGAAGCTAAATAAACCCACGTTGGTACCAGAAAAAGTATTTTCGACTATTATTGCACTTCTTTTATAAGTTCAGTATGACTTGGATTGAGGTTAAAAAAAAAAAAAAAAAAGAAAGTCCCATTGTTAAATGGTTAAAGACTTCTCAAATTCTAAGTACACATATTCTGGAGAGGAAAAATGCAAGAGGAGGAAACAAAAGGTATAGAAGTCTCTTCTTTTTGTGAATTTTGTGTTGCATGTTTTACACTACTAATAAAAGAAATGGCAAAAGGTAAATGCCATTTAGCAAAACTTTTTGTAGGTGATGACTGTAGGATAGCTGATGTGGGGAAAGGAATGCTGTCTGTACATTACTAACTTTTCCAAGAAAAGCTCCTTGGTTATTAAAATCTGATGTAATAGAAAATAATTTTACAGCTTAGTGAGTCACCATAAACATAGGGCGATTACACTGAGTTGAGAAGTTAAAATAATATGCAAGTAATTGTTAATGGAATTTTAAATTTATTTTTATTTTCGTTTTTGTTCAGTCTTTGCACAGAAGTATTTTCAGAAGAGATATTTTAAAAGTATAGAACTGTTCCTATTTGCTGTCTACAGTTGTGCTGGCAAACTGAATATTTGGAGATGAATGTGTTTAAATCCAGCCGGAGGCTGGTCATCAGTGATGCACCCTGGGGTCAGTACTGAGGCTGGCCCTTTTTAATTGTCTTTGTTGATGGTCTGGATGAGGAGATTGAGTGCACCCTCAGTAAGTTGTTGTACTACACCAAGTTGGAATCCACTTGAAGGCTCTACAGAGGGGTCTGGATAGACAAGATCAATGGGCTGAGACCAATAGTGTGAGGTTTGACAAGACTAAATGCTAGGTCTTCATTTCAGTCACAACAAACCCATGTAGTTCTACAGGCTTGTGGCAGACTGGCTGAAAATCTGTGTGGAAAAAGATCTGGGGATTCTTATTAACAGCAAGCTGAACAACTAGCAGTTTGCCTAGGTGGTCAAGAAACCAATGGCATCATTTCTATCAGAAACAGTGCTGACAGAAGGAGCAGAGAAGTGATTGCTCCTGAGTACTTGGTGTTGCTGAGTTTGCATCTCAAGTGCTGTGTTCAGTTTTGTTCCCCTGACTACAAGATACTGAGTTGCTGGAGTATGCCCAAATAAGGGCAGCAAAGCTTTTGAAGGATCTGAAAAAGCATGTTTTCTGAGGATTAACTGAGGAAAATGGGATTGTTTAATCAGAAAAAGAGGATGCTCAGAGACCTTATCTTTTACAACTGCCTGAAAAGAAATTATAACTAGGTAGGGGTAATTTCTTCTTCCAGATAATAGGATGAGAGGTAATGGCCTTAAGTTGCATCAGGGGAGGTTCAGATTGGACATTAGGAAAAATTTATTCTCAGAAAAAGTAGTCATACATTGGGATGAAATGCCTAGGGAAATAGTGGAGTGTGCACTGTCCCTGGAGATATTCAAGAAACATGTAGGTGTGGTGCTGAATGACATGGTGTAGTGTGTATAGTTGTGATGGCTTGATGGTTGGATTAGATAATCTTAGAGATCTTTTTCAACCTTCATGATTGTATGATTTTCTTTCTGAATATATATATATATAAATATGCACATATTACTAACTCCTACAGAAGGGTAGAGAAATGAAGAGCAGGTATGTCCAACTTTTAATTTTACAAAATATTTTATATTACCACATAAACAGTACTTAGGATAGGGTTTGGAAAGCATTTCTCTGTTATTGCACTTCCTCGAGTATTTCTTGTTCTTATATATCCCTGTCTTAATAAATAAACAAACATGTTATTTTGTGGACTATAAAATCCAAGAACACTTGAAAGCTTTACTTACAGTGTATTATTATATTCTGCTGGGCTAAAATCTCTTAGACAAAAAACATTAAACACAGTTCCTATCTTATGCAAATTCTTCATCCATTATCCAACTATACAGATGGACAGCACTACTTTATTTCTTGTGACAATTACTCTAAATGAAAGTTGGCATAATTGCTACACTTGTGTAGAGCTCATTCACTAAATATGTGTAAATCTAATCCTTACAAGGAGTTTGTTTTTGTGTGAAGATAAACACAGAATGGCCCAGAGTGATTGAGGAACTGTTATTATCTTTGTCATTCACTTAATGTGGAGTTTAGTTTAGCAGGTACTACGGACATCCAGTGATTTACATATTTTTTATCATTCAATAATAATAATGAAAATGTTTCTTACTGTAGTATTTATTCTCAGTTGTTTATCTATTTGGCTAGTATGTTGTATTCAGTTGAATTTTCTTTTTCCCACTCTTAGACCCCACTTTCTATCATGCTGTAGGGATGTGTATTCACATGATACCTATCTCTCTGCTGTAGCTAGCTTTTATTATTGCCTTATTATCTTATTATATATAAGATGTATTAGACAAAGAAGGAAAGAGAAGGCAAGGTAGAAATAAAACAAGGGAAGTGCCAGAAGTTTTGCTTCTGGCAAAGTGAAGAAACGGATTGTGTGAGCACTAGATTTTTGCAGGGAGAAGGCACATCACAGAGGAAGTTCTAATTTTGACTTTTGTATTTGGAAATGTCCGACCTGAGTAACATCCAGCATGAAATCACAGCTTAGTTAGTGCAGCAGATGGAATTTACTGGTTGTATTAATCATACTGGTGCAATCTACTGCTCAGATAGGCACACAATTATTGGTAAAGAGAATTTCATTTTCTTTCTGACTTGATATCATGAAGTTATCATCCTGGTAAAACCCCAAACAAGGTATAGGAGAACTAAAAATATATCTTTGGTCTCTTTCCTGTGTTTCTGCGTGCTATAATAATGTAATACTGACTGTGATTGGAAGTAGGGAAATATAAGGGTATTCCTTATATGACAAAAGCAAGTAGGGTTTTTAGGTTTTGTATATCAGGGCTCTCTTTTATTGTAGTAACTGCTTCATTTTAGAAAAGATTACAGTGTGAAAGGGTTGTATATGTAGATTAATTAAATTTTAAAGTACTTTCTCCAACATTACAACTAAAACAGATAAATTTAGTATACGTGTTTAGATATTTTGCTGCAATTTTTGAAGCTCTGTTTGTTTCCTGCACCACTGCCTTCCCCTATAAAGTGTAAAACTTAGTATTGTAATTTCCTGCAAAAACTGTTGGGAGGTCATGATGCCTACATTTATGCATCAGATCAGGAAAAAAAAAAAATCTGTTCAAATAACAGTTGATAAACATATACACTACTGGAGCCTTATTCCACTTAGTTTTCTGATCCACAATGAAACAAATTTACTCTTCTGTCTCTAATGATTTAACCATATGTGAGCATACATTCATACTGTGTTTCCAGAAAATTTAAGATTTGCTTATCTCTGTTATTATAGCTAATCTCTTGGGTTCTTTTTGTTATAAGTGTTTAGTTCTCATTTTGCTATTACCATTTCTGTTTTATATCCATCACCAAACAATTCTTTACAAAGAAAGATTTTATATATAGATACGTAAATTTGAAAGGGTGTATTTTATTGTGACTAGATGCATGCTTTTGTGCAAGAGCAAGACAATTATTCTCTATTATTTCTGGAATTTCATAGAAATTGATTATGTTCCAACTTGTCTTTGATTATTTTATTGAAAGGAAACAATGTTAGGTGCAGTTCTATAAACTGTTCACTCAGGCAGTGCTACAAATCTAAAAACAAACAAACCAACCCCCACCCCCCCCATGCAAAAGTCTTATTTCCATTCCTCTCGCATGTTATTAGTGTAAGGAGTTAAGCCATGCAAGAGTGCAGAATTTCAGAACTATTATAATAGGAAAAATCCATTTGCTGTGTTTATCATAGAAATGATAATTGCAACGTCTTTAGTCAAATATTCATATTTTAATTAATCTATTCAGACCTATACTTCTCTTTCACAGACTTAATGTATTTATTTCATTTGGATTTCCATTTTACACTACAAAATATACTCAGCATTGAATTATCTGAATAGTATTAGAGGGCACATCAAACTTCTTTAGAGAATAGATTTCTACCTACAAGTACAAAAATTGATGAAGGAAGGCTTAAGAAAACATAGACTTGCTGCTGAGTGTAGTAGGGTGCTGGTAACAGTGGATATGGATAAGGCCAAGGTACTTACTGCTTCTTTCCCTTAGTCTCTGCTGGTAGTATCAGTCATCAGGAATCCCAGACTACTGAAATCAGAGAGAAAATTATGGAGTGAGGAAGAAAACCTCAGTGAAAGAGGATTAGGCTAAGGAAGTATGAAAAGAAACTGGACACATGTAACTACACTGGCCCTGCTGGGTTACACTAATGAGCGTTAAGGGAAATGGGTGATATTGCAAAGCAAATATGAAATTGTCATTGGAAGGTCATGAAAATCAGGAGACGTCCTGAAAAACTAAAGAAAGAAAATGTCATTGGTATGTTCTGAAGGGCCATGAAGGGACGTCTGCAGAACTACAGTTCAGTCAGACTCAGCTTCTAGGAAAGCAATAGAGCAACTACTCTTGGAAACCACATACAAACACATGGAAGACATGAGTGTGATCCAGAGTAGTAAACATTGGCTTATGAATTAGGAATTACACTTTAACCAACCTGTTTAGTTTGAAGCAAAGGAGGCTGAGATGCGACCTTATTGATCTCTACAACTGCCTGAAAGGAGATTGCAGCAAGGAAGATGTTTGTTTTTTTCTCAGGTAATACGATGCAAAGAAATGGCCTCAGGTTGTGCCAGGGGAGGTTTATGCTAGGCAGTAGGAATAATTTCTTCATGGTGAGAGTGTTCAAGCATTGGAAAGGTCTGACCATGGAGGTGGTGGAGCTGTGTCACTCTCCAATATAAAGGAAGGAGACGAGGTTCTTTGATTATGTGTATACCAGGCATGAGATTAAGACACAACGGGTCAAATGTAAGCCCAACCAGTTTATTACAAATACTAGTTGCTTAGGGATATGGGGAAGGGAAGGTGGGTGATAGAAAAGAGATGAAAAAGCAAGGAGACTTGGCAGAAAGCAAGAGAGATATAATCACCACCATGGATTTAGCGAGGTTCGTAGTAGGTCCGTTGATCTCAGGAACTTGTCTGGTCACCGCGAGCGATGGGAGAAAGCCAGGAAGCTGCGCAGCAAGCAGGCCAAGGGGTTCTTCAAAAGTTTTCCCCCTTGGGGAATTCTCTCTCTGAAGGATTTTTCTCTTTGGGAGATCTCCGTTAAAGATTTTTTTTTGGGAATTCTTCTCCGAGAATTTTTTCTCTCCAGGAATTCTTCTCCAAAATCCTTGGTTCTTTGAAGGCCTTTTATTCACCATTTCTCAGTTGTTTTTTTCTTTTCTCTTTCTTTGTGTGACATGTGTGGCCCAACAGATAAGCCAGCAGAGGATGTCGCCTTCATAGCCATTAAGGAGCATTGTTGTCTTTTTGTGGTGGTCAGCTTCTCCAAGCCGTACCCCTCCCAGAAAAGACTATTTGCCCCTATTTCTGCTTATTTTTACAACCACAAGCAGAGACACTGAGGCACCATGACACCCATCTAGATAACTGGCAGTTATCAGTCAAAGTCTTGTCACCAGAAAAGGCCTTACAAAGCAAGCTTTGAGACAAAAGAAAGGAAAACAGTTTCTGTCCTTCACAAGCTGCCATCCCTGAAAGTGTTTCAGAGTCATTTGGATATAGTATTTAAGAGACATAGTTTAGTGATGGACTTGTAGTGTTGGATGGCTGGACGTTATGATATTAACGGCCTTTTCCAACCTCAGTGGTTCTATGATAGCCTTCTGCGATGAGTTGACTAGCTTGGTGGCCATGGAGAGAGTAGTGGATGTTACTTACCTTGACTTTAGTAAATATTTTGCCACTGTCCCAGATAACATTATTTTAGGCAAACTGTCACTGTACTGATTAGACAAGAGGACATGGAGGTGGATCAAAAATTTGCAGAACGACTGAGCTTAGAAGAGGGTGATTAGTAGCAAAGTCCAGTTAGAGACAAGTCACTAGTGGAGTATCCCAGAGCTCAACACTGAGTCCAATTCCATTTAACGTATTTATTAATATGATTGGGTAGAGCATGCCCTCAGCGAATTCTGGACTTACTGGAATGAGCCCATTGAAGAGCCACAGAAATGTATGAGAAAAAGAACATTTCTTATATAGTGGGAGTCTGAGAGATGAGACTGTTCAGTCTGAAAGTTAGAGGCTTGAGGGGGATCTTACCAACATATAAAACTACCTGATGAGAGAGAGTGATGAAAGCAGGACTATATTCTCCCTTGGGGCACTAAGTTATGTGATATTTGATATGCAGTAGATGCGAATTAAAAAGTCTGGAAATCGAAGAATGAAAGTCATTGTCAAGAAGAAGCACTATCTGTTTCTTCATTTATTTTACTAATAAATCAATATTTTATTACTATAATAAAATATGGACCTATTGCTCCATGTATACATTGTAGAAAAAGGGAAAGTTGAGATATTAATAACCCTATTTACAGTCTGTAGTGTTCTTGCCACAGAAGTGTTGATAAAGCTTCAATCAGTCTTGTACGTAAGAACAAATCAATGGAATTGTGATATGTCTCAAGTCTTGTTTAGATAAGGATTCTGTTGTGTGCAGCAGTCTAAAACGAAGAGTGGTAAGTTCATGTAAGTTCATCTGAATTGTAAATGACACACACTAGTGTAGCACACAGATATCATTAAACTCCCTGTACGGCTCTTTATTGCACACAAGGTATAGTCATATCTTTTATGACATTTATGACAAGTCATAGTCATGAAAGGGATTAGGCCTTTTATATGGCAAGTGGCAATCTGGTATTCCTTTACAGCATTGTTCTTACCACTATCTGAATTGCTTCACTGAAAGAACTTTATATTTCTACGGTGTTAATCATGTAAGATCCACACAGTTTCCATAGGATCTCAAAATCTCATGAAATCTTCATCAATTTCCAAGAAAAATGAAAAACAAAAGAACTGCAAAAAGAGAAATTGAAAATAAATCAGAATTAATTACATTAACAAGTGAATACATAGACTAAACTTGAAGACAATACTTTGACAAATTATACTGAAAGTGAAATTGCTCACTGAAATAGAAGCAGCTCCCTAGAGGGTGCCTATGTTGTGAAATACTATTGCGAAAAACAGTAATGTAAATGGCTTTGTCTTATTCAGTGGATTTATGTATATGAAGAATGAGTTTGCTTGCTATGCTGGCTGAACTTTTAGTAATTTTTATGGCCCGTCTCTTAGCACTGAGGTGCCAACACATAACTTTAGGCAAGTAAGATGGATCATTAGCATGATTCTTTACCAAATTCAGATTGATTTGCAGAAACTTGCTCTTAAAAATGACTAGCATATGTACCCAACATACCATTTTAGCTTCTGTGTGTCAGAGCTTAGATAAACATACACATTTTATATTGCGTAATGCCTTTAAGAAACCGAAGAACTATCAATGCAGCTGGAAATACTCTACTCCCTGGGAAGAGAGGAGAGACAAAGACTTAAAAATATAAAATATTATTTTAACTTACTCTGATAGATTTAACAGAGTAGTTTTATTACTACCAGGTCTCCTTAAAACATATCTGCATAGCTTAAATGAGTTGTTTTTGGCTTTGCGTTTGTAGAAAGTCTCAGAAACGTTTTTGATGAAATGTGTTTATAGATGAACTGAAAAAGCAGCAGAAGAACAAATCAGTTATACACCATGTCCCTAAGCTGATTGGCTATTTCTGTCAATTGCAGTGTTTTCCTTTTTCTCTTTCATATATGTTAATATTCATAAATATACAATCTATGAACCTGTTTGTCTGTCTGGATTTTTATTGTATAAAATGGAAGTATATCTGAAGACCAACAAAATCTACTGGTAAAACATATAAATTGAGGACACTAAAAGCATGTAATCGGTGATCTTCAAAGTGTAATAAGAATGTAAACAAGGCAAAATCTTGTAGTCTTCCTTTATATAAAATGTAAGTAAAAAATATCTCTAATGGTGTAGTAATGTGAAGATGAATCCTGTAGGAAAGCAGAATCTGTTTTTGAGTTTCTGAAGAAATTTATAGTGATAAATTGTGAACAACATAATTTAAAACTGTGAAGCAGTAGCTGAATTTTCGATTTACTCTTAAGTACATGGTTATTTTTAGGTATATTGTATTTTATGGTAGTGTTGTCTCTCAGAGATTGAGCAACAGCAGAATAAAGGGAAGAAGAGTTCACATTCTCAGAGAGAGAGTTCAGGTTTCTACAGAAGAGGAGTCTTTCCTTCTGTGTATCCTGAATTGTTTTCCTCTTCTAGCCTAACATTTCTTAAGCTCTAGATATCAGATTCAAGCTGTTCTTTAAGATCAGGCAATAGAAAGGAAAGAAATAAAGCCTAAGAAGGGCAGACAGAAAGAAGACTTGCTAGAAGGTCTACTGGTTTCATAAGGAGTGTCAGATGCTATAAAGAAGGATCAAAGGAGAGGAGGGCAAGCTGTCTTCGAGTGCTTTCAGGAGATGAGGTTTGGCAAAAGAGACAAGATAGAGCTCTTCCAGCTCCATTCAGTACTCCTTTT
>VXAB01008025.1:150105-173323 GCA_013399175.1 Odontophorus gujanensis
TTTATTTAATTATTTTATTTTATTCTATTATTTTATTTTCCCTTGAGCTACTGGAGAAGAGAAATTCACAAGAACTTAATTGAAAATAGTCAAGAGACTCAAATCTTACAGAAATTTAGATGCTGTGATAAGAGAGGATTATTGTATTTGGGGAAGTGATGTTTGTTTTTTAATTAATGACAGCTTTGGAACAACTCAGTCAATACTGTTTCCTTAGTAACTTGTTCTTTGTATGAAGACAAATGGCATTACAACTGTAAAAGCCTTTCTTTGCTTCAAGCCACGTGCACAGAAACTTGTTTAGCAAAATATAATGTAATTGGCAAAAGATAGCAATTGCAATCTATATTGTCCTTTAGACAATGTTGTAACAAAACTACCAATACCAGAAGCACTAAGGCATTGAAAGCATGATCCCTGTAGCTTTTCTCCTCTAGCCTCTGGATCTTCTCAACCAAGCTCAGGGTGCTCGTGTTGGATATGTCACTTTGAGGAATGATTCAGAATTCGAATAAAAAATACGTGAGTTCCATTGCAGGAATTGCATCCGAAATATAAGAAAGGATTGATTATGACATCTAGATAGGAGAATTCTATGATCTCATTCAGAAGCTTAAATTTAGATGTATCTAATTATGCTTAAGATGGAATAAATTAAGCTAAGAATGGCGAGGAAGAAAAGTACCATATCCCAATTAAAATTGTGCATTCTTTAGTAACTCAATAGCATGAAATATGCTAGATTTACAGATTTTAGTTCACTAGTAAGAAAAACTTATTCTTGGCTGATGAACTCTTATACCTTTTCATTTACAGTTTCTGGTTGTTGGGTTTGTTTTGTTTGTTTGCTTTTTAACACAGACAGAGGTCTGTAGTAAAATTTTGTAGAGACAAAAACTTAAATTCTATGAACAAACTTTTGCTTCCTTTGAGCAGCTTTAGATGACACTGAATACAATGTTTCTATCTGTCATAGGAAATCTGTTTATGTTCTTTAAGACTAGTTGTACAACCTAAATATGTGCTAAAATACTGTCAGTAGTGCAACTATAAATGGTTTTGTATTTACAACAAGACATCCATTTTGTAATAATATTTTCTGCGTGGATTAAATGCTTTATTCTGAAAAAAAACAAAAAACAAACGTGCATTAGTTTATTGGTTAATAATGAAAGGAACCAAAACAAAGAGGAGTGAATAGTGCAACTTACAGCTGAGCAAGGGATCATTGTCTTTCCTTCCTACTTATATGGTTAGAACCTGTATTTGCAGCAGTAGCAAAGAAGATGATCTTGCTCATTTTATTTTTCTATAAACTACAGAGAGCAGTGTATGACACTTGTGCTGATAGCGTAATGAAATTTTACATGAATTACCACAAGGGGAAGGATTCTTTTGTTTGGAACTTGATTCTGTGTCAAATTCTCTCTAGGATGTTTCAGTGTGCTTTAATGTCAAGCTTTGGGCTTACATTCCAAATCCTCACCTTTAAGCATGTGTTTTGGTAAAATGGCAGTTGTTTCAATAGATTGAATGTCCATGTTGATATTTCATTGAAAACTTACTTGAATATGTTGAATGTTATAGAGACTAATAATTGCCATTTTCTGTATCAGAAATTGTTTTGAAAATGAAGTCATGCGAAGAAAATGAACTTATACACATACCATCTATCTTTGGTACTGAACAAGTGTATAAGGTGCAACCTCTGAGAGTATAGATTTGCACGATCCTCTTTTTGGTAGCATACCAAAATACTCATGAAATTGTTCAAGTCTTCCTGCAGCAGTTTGATTTGTGAATGTAGAACTAGAAGGAGACTTGAAGATCATGTATTCTCACATGTGAACAGAAACAAGCATGTATTTTTGGATCGTTTTAATTATCTGTACTTACTTAAATACTTACTTCAGTATTTCTCAGGAAAAGTTACACACAGTAGCTGATGTGCCCCATCATGGATTTCCCTGCATAATATTATGGGGCATATGCATACCATCAGAAAACACCTAAATTACAGCATTACAGTCTATTTATTTGGATTCTTGACTGAGAATAAATCTGTATAGGCTTATTACTAGTTGAAAGGCAAACTTGCAGAGCCAACATTTATAATCACTTTGAAGAAGAGATAAGACTTTCCAATAGACAAGGAATAGAGATGGTCAAAGCTAAAGTAAGAGGGCAGAATTAAAAAAGGGAGAGCTTGATGTTTTAAGATAATTGTACCACCAGTGGCATCTAGACACTGCTAGGAGAAAACTTGACCAAGATGAGTCACCAAAACAATATGTTTCTTGTTTTTGTATGTAGCAGATTTTCAAGGAAACCTAAATATAGCAAAGGCAGCACTGTATTGTCTGTTGTCAGGCTCCCATTTCAAATTTTTGTAGAATCACTAAGTAGCTTGGATTAGAAGAGATCTTTAAATGTCATCTAGTCCAATCTCTCATCAATGGAAAAGGACATATTTCAATACATCAGGTTGCCCAAAGACCTTGGGGCTGATCTTGAACATGACCAAGTATGGGGACATCCATAATGTCTCTGAGCAACCTGTTCTACTGCCTCACCACCTTCACAGTAAAGTATTTCTTCTTAGTATCTAATCTTAATCTACCTTCTTTCAACTTTAAGTCATTTCCCCTTTATTATCACTAAACGTCCTTAATAAGTCTCTCTTTTTTTTTCCTGTAAGATTTCTTATAAGTATTAAAAGACTGCAGTAAGTACTCCTGAGTTGTCATTTCTTCTTCAGAATGAACAACCCCAGCTCTTCCACCCTGTGTGGGTGAGGTGTTCCAGCCTTCTGAAATTTTACTCAATAACTTCTGTTGTATGATATCAAGGGATTTGCATTATCCTGGAGTTGCCTGGTAAAAGTCTGACTGGAGAAGTCCGAGAAAGATACCTTTCACAGAGTTTCCAAGTGCCTTTGTGACATGGCTTAGACTCATTGCTAAACCGTGATTTAATACTATTGAGAAGATAATGCAGAAAAAGAAACTGAATTATAGGGAACATTTCAGCCTTTAGTGACTGTTTTCCTTGGGGACCTTCCACATTCTAAGATACAGTAGCTGGAGCAGATAGAAATTTAATTCTATTGCTAAGTGTGCAGTTAATAATACAGGTAATAATTACAGCACTGAAGTTAATGATCTCATTTTGTACAGGCCTAGATATTGTAAAAATGCTGCTGACTGTTACTTGAATATATCAGATAATCAGTCATGGAATTTCCTTACTGTGTTCTCTGGTAGGCAGAAAGAGGAAACACTGAAAACTTGGATTTTCTGTACACAGATTGTATTTTAATCATAAAAATGAAGTAATGTGGATAATAATCCCTTTACAAACACCTGACCCAGTTCTACTCTGAAAAACAAATGAACAAACAAAAAAGAATACAAATATATATGCATATATATATATATATATATATATATATATAGAGATAAGANNTATATATGCATATATATATATATATATATATATATATAAAGTTAAGATTATTTATTTAAAAAAAGTATTTTAATATGATGATCTTTCTTTTTGAAGTTGTGATTTGTTAAAAGCTGGTCTATCTGGAAAAGGAAGGCAGTTCTGACCATACTTATATCTCTTCATTTATTTCCTCCCAACCTGATTCCTGTTCTCCCAGAGAATTCCCAGGGCTTATTAACCAATATTTAAGGATTATCAATGCTAATATATGGAAACATATGAAATAATACACTAGTTGGCTTTAATGTTGAAAGATAGTTGATAAGGTCCATGAGTAATATCTGTCCTAATATAACCCAAACCTTTGGATGTAATTCTTTGTAAAAACTGTGATTTGGAATACTGTGTTTTATGTTTGTATGGAGAAAATCAAATACATTCATGCTCTTTTTCAAGTGATATTCTTACACAATTGTTTAATCATAGTAATTAGCAAAAATATTCTTTATTTCATGGGGAAGAAAATAAAGCTAAAGAATTACCATTTCTATCTCACACATTCATGTTACGTATACAAAGAAAATTACTGGCCAAGCAATTTTGTGGCATGAGCTCTCAGTTTCATAAAGCATCTTTTGTACAGGTAAACTATCATCATCTTTTGTCAACTACTTCTGAAATAAACACACACACTACCTCTCAAACTGCCCTTCTGAACAGATCCTATATAAACAGGTACCAGGCTTGAAAAGAAAACAAAAATTTAATGTAATCTGGGCAAGGGCCAACAACTAGGCTGCTGTGGGACAATTCCCCTGTAATCTTAAAATTTTGTTCTATGCTCTGTGTTTTGAATGATTTACCTGTTCCTACTAAAGGGAATCATCACAGATTTAATCTGTATCTAACCTACAATACCACGATGGAGAAAAAGGCAGGCAGGAGGGAAGACATTAAAAAAAAAACAAACAAAAAAACCCCACTATTTTTAGCAGAGCCATACCTAAATTCCTGTTAAAAGATATATATGTGTATATATATGCACCTTATTTTTTATATTCTTTACTGTACTAGGACAAGAATTAACACTGACCTTAACAGCACCTTACATGACATTCTGTATGCTTTCAGTTTCTGTGTTAAAAAATAATACTTTTTATTCCTAGGGGCAGAGCACTGAGGGAGTATGAGTGGATTTAAGATGCTGTTGGGTGTGTTGGACAAGAAGGAATTTGTTGTCCCTACAGGATTCTAAAGCTTTTGGTGCTAAGTGTTTACATTGTCTGAAAGATTATTATAGTGTAGCCAACCATTTCAGGTGATTTGCTTATCCCTGAAATGACTTTCCTATATACCAGCACAACCAGCAAATACATCACAGGCCTTCCTAGCTTCACCTGTTAAAGTGACTTTATTCTTATTGCAGATGTAGCCAGAATAAAGCATTTAAGAGATCTGTAGAACAAAGGTTCAACAAAGTGTTCAACTTAACCTAAGTATATCTGCATGCGTTATGCATGTGTACATAAAGGATATGTATAGTTAAGTATTTATATATAGGATATAACTATACTGCTGTGTGGTGTAGGTGCAGGTGCCAGATATGGTGCCAGGACTGTGAGGCTTTATTGTAGTTGAGGCACCTTCAAATTAAACGTCTTCCATCAGTTCTGCTATTGAATATGTTGTTGAGTAAATGGTTGAAAGGTTGTATATGCAGTGTAAGCTCTATAGTTGATGGTGGAATATACATCAGAATATTACATATAGACCAGAGAAGTGGTCTATAAAAGTGCATATTACCAATAGGACAAATTTTTTTTGGTCTTATAGTTCATGTGTGGGCCTATCAGTAGACATCCAAGTCCCACTCGTACCCACTATTTGCTTTTGAATAAAACCTCACATCTTAGAAATAGTTCTGAAAATACAGTACAATCATAGCTCAACTCTACCTACAGTGTCTTGCAACCAGAATAAAGAGCATACTCAGGGACTGAGAAGGAGATGATGCTAAATAATAGTATAGCAGTTTTCTATGTTTAGTCAGCATCTAATTCATGCAATTATGCTGATCCATAACTTCGTCACTCAAGTGATACAGAAATAATAATAATAGTGCTGATAGCTAGCATAGTAAATAAAGTAATTTAAACATTAAATTTATGAGTGCATAACTTACTATTAAACTTGTTTGGAGGAAAGAGTAATTCAACATTTTCATTTAAAGAAATGAATCTTCATAGACATGCACATCACATTCACTTTTTCACTTGAAGATTTGTAGCGCAGTAGTATACTTTACATCATATGCATACTTTACTTTTGTGTAACTGAGCTTACTTTATTGAAAGCTTAGTTTATCAAGTGCTACTCCATTGAACTGTTAACACTGAAAACTATTGAAAAGTAATCAGGAAACATTTTTACATTAAAAAATACAATTACTGGTGTTCAGAGAGGTTTGTGGGGGGGTGGGGTGGGGAAGAAGACCATCTAAAAACCATTTAGCAGAAACATTTTCATAATCACTAGATGCAAACTGGAACATTAGTTACACAGTTCTGAAATAAAAATGAATTGAGCAAAGCAATTGAGTGTCTTAGTAACAATGTTTGGCATTCACAATTCATCAATATATTAAGGCAAAATATAAAAGGTTATTCTGTGCCTTAAAGAATTGCTATTTTTTACCATAATTCTAGTAGAAGCTCTTGAAGTCTAGTTTTATATCAGGTGTTACAGGCTTTGTAATACAGTGTTGCAAAGACATTCGTGCTTTGAAACAGTTTCTAGACAAGGTTGAAAGTATAATCAATAAAATATCAAATATAGAGACAAAAGGGGATTATTCATCATGTGTTTCACTGAAATTGTATGAATACTAAATACATTTTTAGTTTTTTTCTTTCTTTCTTTCTTGTCATGTTAAAAAATAAAAATAAAAATTAGAACTAATTAACTGTAGTGCACTAAATGTCAAATGCATGCCTGCTTTTGTGTGAGGAGCTCTGACATTAGAGTAATGACGCCAAACAGGAGAAATTACTGTCTGTGCATTATGTTAAAACTTACACACCACCTGGTGGTTTTAAGAAGTGATTATGTTGCCACGTAAGTTACATCTGAAGTGGTTCATCAGGTCAGAGAGAGTCCCGCCTTGAATGATCACAACAGCACAGTATGATGTGGCTACAAATGTGGCTAGATGGATAAGATGGATGAGAAAAGCATCCACAGCTGCTACTTCCCCTCTAACTCTAAATGAGCCTAGCTCTAGATGGACTTAGGGTTCTTAAGTCTAGTACTCTGGGCAATAACTTGCCTTATTTCTGTGGTTACTATTATTTATAAAGACATTCACTAACGTTTCCTCATCCTCATAGCCATTCTGCAGTTGCATATGTCCAAAATAGATTGTTAGTAACCTCAGTTATTTCACTAATTTCTTATCCCTGAACCTTGCTATTTTTTAGTGCAGTATCTGGTTGTAGATATATTAAAAGAAGAACAGAAGAAAAATAAAAGAAGAAGGAAAGAAAAAGCTTTATTTTATTTCTTAATCATGTAGTGAGAAAGTGGAAAGACATGGGCTTGTACAGGTAATGCCCTTACCATGGAACATGATAACCTGGAGCCATTAACTTTTACAGGCTCTAAATAATTAGCAAAAACAGTGTCTTCCATTTTCTAATATTACATCAGTGGTCTCTTCATATACTGATGGCATCAGTCTCACAATATTTACTCCTCACAGTGAGGCTTATTTTTCTGCCTCTCCATATCTTTTAACCCAGTTTTAATTATTCTATAATAGACTTTATTTATTTATTTATATATTTTAGCCAGTTTTCCTTCCACAAATGCAGACATCTGAAATTTTCCAAAGCCTGATTATTTTTTCATTTTTGTTGAAACTGAAATGGAGTATTGTTTTGGAAAACAAAACAAACAAACAAGCAAAAAAACGCAATGGCATATGCTCCCCCATCAGGTGATTAGCAGTTCAAGATGTGGCAGTCACACTCCTGCTACCTGGTAGGGTGTTGGGCAGGCATGATTTATAGTGGTCATTTTCTCCAGTACAATCTGAGAAGTCAGGATTGTTCTCCTAACTCATGTTATTTTCCCACTCTTTAATATGTATACTAGATAATCTGGCTAGTTATAATAACTTACTCTTTCATAGAATAGAAAGCAGTTTGAAGTTCCAGTAATGTCTATGAGAGCCTATGCTGTCAGTGGAGAATAATTCACTATGCTTTGGTGTTGTTGTTGTTTTTGTTCTTTTTTTGTTTTGTTTTTATTTTAAGTAATTTAGTTATTTTGATTTTTTTTTGTTGTTGTTGTTGTTGTTGTTTTTTTGCCACCAGAGGTAATTTAGGCAGTATTTTCTTTACTCACATCCCACAAACATACACACAGCAGTAGAAATGAAAGGGCTTCTCCAAAAATAATATCTACTGTTTTATTATAAGTGCATGTGAAGCAAATCTATGTCACTGAATCATCCAGGAGGGAAGAATTGCACTTGTTAACATTAACCTATATGTGCTGAATGCTTATGGATAACAATTAGTGTATGTGAGTTTTTCAGCGGTGGCTGCAGTGACAGTGGGTCTTCTCCACTGGTGCATTTGTCAACTGGCATGGCGTGCAGGCTCCTGTTCATCACTAACAGAAGTTCATAATGAATGGTGGTGACTATGTTGAAAAACAGCACATATTTATCTATTTCTGTATTTATACCAGTTCTGCCTCATATCTGAAAAAGCACATTAAAATTTCTTAATTCTAGTGTTTGTAAGTAACCACACAGTAGTTGTAAATGAGCTGTAAAACTAAATTAATTTACTAACTACTTCTGCATGAACAGATAACAACTTCCAAGAATAGCTAATATTTCTGATCAAAAATTAGGTAAAGCTTAAAACAAAGTTGTAAAGAAGTCCAGAGACTGGAAATGTATTTTAAAATCCAGGAAGAATCTTGAATAATTAGAAAAATTATAGTCTACAATGCTCTAGTTTTAACTATTGAATTTTTATACTGGGAGCTGTTATTTTTCACATTTTTGTATGGTTCTAGATGCAATGAAATTTGACTGGAAGATTAATATTAAGAAATAATATTAGCTCCATAGATATCTTTTGAGATAAACTGAAAAACACGTATCTTGTGTACATCTACTAGTTTTTTTTTATATCTGTATTTAGAATTTCTATTTACAGTGTATGTATTAACATGAAAAAGAGAAAATATGTACCTTTAGCTTTGGTATAACAGCTTATACTTTTCTATATTTTTTATTATTCTCTTGCACATGGTGGCTGCTGAGGGAAGACAAAAATAACTGAAACATTCTCTAATTTCTAAGTAAGACCAAGGTCAATATAAAGTATTCTAAGTAGCCAATTGATATTTTGGTTCCCTTTTCTGAAAAAACTTTAGTACCCTGATATTCCTTCTTATCTTTAAAGCTATGGAGTTATTTTTACATATATAATAGTTTGTTTTGTTTTGTTTTTCCAACCAGTAGGACACTCGGGAAATAATTTGGATTTTAGGATTAAAAGGAACTGAAGTGTCAGAAATAATGCTGTCTGCATAATCTGACCAAGCTGTGTAAACAAATGACAAAAATCCAAGTCTTTGAGGGAAAGACCACAGTAAACACTAGTCAGGTATATCCTTTATCCATTCGGTGAACTTGACTATCAAAAAATTATGGACTGTCCACCAAACACTTTTGAACAAAAAAGAAACTGAAATGCATTGCTTTCTGGTTTTGTTTACGAGCAGGCAAGGTGCATCAGGGTAGGCTGCCCTTGAAGATAGACCTCTGACACTGGGAGTAGGTGAAGGAGGTAAGTCTTGCTACCAATTATATGGGAATAGGACAGCAGATTGAGAGTAAACAAAATGCTTAAGCTGTCAGGAACAGGTATTTTTCATCCTCTCTCCTAGGGAGGAAGGGGGAGCAGCTCCAAGAGACAGCAGACCTAAGTAGGGATGCAAGGAGGAGATTATGGTAGAAGCAGTGAAATAACTAAAAGGAAATATGAAAAGAGTTGTCAAAGCAGCACTTTATTTCACATGGAGGGCTTTGGTCGGAAGTAATACTATATTACAAATATTAAACAGTCACTCTGGAGAATTATTCGGGACTGCTTCTTAGTAACTACAATTCACAATTGAGTACTTTTGTCATACAGATACAGATAAGCTAGAGCTTCTGCCAAATCATTGTGCAGCAAAACATAATTAGAGGTTGAAAATAATCAGCCACTTTGCTCCTTGACAAAGATGCCTCTCATCAGACAGTCAACATGTTTGGCTTGTGTATGAGTAGCAAAATCTAATGTCCTACAGGCACTTAAATGCAATGCAGACAGATTTATGTTTGCTTCTCTTTTGAAAATAAATGTGCTTGTACTTTTACTTGTTCTCACCAGTGTATCACATCTGTTTTCTGTATTCTCTCTATTAATATTTTCTGCTATCATTGTTGCTGTGTTTTCAGAAAGTATATCAAGTGGTAATTTTTCTTGGGCAGTGATATCCTTTAATTTGATTCTTTCCATGTTCTCAGGCAGTAATCTGTTACTAACTAAAACAGAAGACAAAATAAAAAGACTTAAGTACTAGAATATTATAACTTGGGAACTAACCTTTAAGTAACTCCTGAAGAAACCTTTGTACACCAGGAAATGAAGAAGACATAAGTCCTCCTGTATGGAGGATGTTGAAATGCTTATAAATTATAATCTTGTAAATTAGGCTGATAAACATGTTCACCATGACAGAGATGATTTCCATAATTCAGAATCTGACAAGAAACAAATGTCAGTTATGTACTGGCATCATCCATCACAAAGTGAGGAACAAATAGTAGAAATCATAGAATGAAATATTACTAATGAAAATAAGTAATTTGTGTGAAGTATGTAGTTAGGATGCATGTCTGTGCATGTCACATATTGCATTATGGAATATGATGCTTTCTTAAAAGTGCTTATCCAATTGTCACTAACTAGAGCTGTGCAAAAAATGGAATTTTCAAGTCAGAAACTAAAAGTTTAAATGATAAATAAATTAGCATCAGCAAAATAATTCAGGAGTACCCTATTTGTTGCTTTTGGCGCATGTGAATAAAAGGATATGAGAAAAGTTCTACGTACTGCATTTGTTAACCAAGATAACAAATAGCAATGATTTAGCATCTTCTATAATTCCCTGCCTTCACATTTCACAAACAAAGTTGTTTTAAGGTGATAATTTCAAGGCACTGTTAATGATATACAAAATTTTATTTTATTTTTGAGTTCCACAATTGTGGAGGTGATAGTAGTTACATTGGAAACAGTCTGAGAAGTTGAGAAGGAAATAAGAATGCACCATAAAAAAAGGATTATTTTGTTTTTCCTATAGGAAACAGCAAGAAATACTTAAATAAGTAAAAATAAAAATAAGACTGTTCTACTATTTTACTCTGCCTTCAAGTTCTATGCCTGTTTCTATAACTTACTGTCTGTTCTGGGAACAGTGGTAGAGTAGCATGAGTTAAATATGGCAGTCATAGAGGTGAAGGAAAGTTACACATGCTGCTTAACTGTTGCTTCATTATTTTTACCTCAAAATCTTTGAGTTTGTTAGGTTAAGCGGATTGATGATTCTGTCCATAGTGAATATGAAGAAAAGAATTCCGTGTGATGGAGCCATATTATAAGTCTACTTACTTGGCCAATAAGTTTCACAAAGGACTCTTTTCCCAACTCCCCAGCATTATTGTTCTGTTTTGTTTTTTGGTGTTTTTTTTCATTGTTGTTGCTGTTGTTGTTTTGTAGGGGGAAACTACTTAGCAAGGAATATCCATAGAACATACATTTACTAAACGTTGTATTCTCTGTAGTTTTTATGGATCACACAAAGTCAGCCCCAAATCTTACTAGGAAAACCACTGATCTGTCAGATTTCCTTCTTGAAGTACAGCACACTGAACTGCTGTTTATGTTAGTGCTCTGTCGTTCATGTTATGAAGCTAATAGTAAAGCTCATCCAGTTGTTATCATATGGTAAATATGTCATTTTGTTCAACAGATCACACCAAAATGAAATTGTGATCATCAAAGAATAAAGTCAAACATAACCGTCATTTTTTTTCATCAAAAGTAGTTACATCTAAAGACACCATAGAGTACTCTCTATAGTTGTGGGCTTGGGCAGGAGTAGCCATCTGTCTGTGATGGTTGTCATGACTGAAGTTCTGCAAAATGATTGGATATTTGCAGTTTCAAAACCATTAGAAATCAATGTTCAGCTTAGGTATGTGCTACACTCTTGATAGACACCATTATAAAGTAGTTAATAACAACTGTTTCATAAATGATCAATTAGGGTCAGACTTCATGATGACTCCTGGGAGAAATATGCTTTTATATCTTAGCCATTTACTCACTCAGCTTTCTTTCCTGCTGGGAATTTAGAGCTGCAAATTCTCCGGGTAGCTGTTTGAAGTCAATGAAAACCTGAGCTGACCGTGGTAAGATTTTGGCTACTAATGCTTTCCAACGTGTCCACTGTAGAAAGGACTTACTGTCTTTCAGATTTTACATCAGGTTTGACTGTGGGATCACTGCTTCATTAAGAAATAGAACAACTGTACAAAACTAAAGTTTGTGTTATGTTATGTGAATAGCATTTTACCCCTTCCAGAATCTCTCGTACATTTTCTGTTTTCTTTATTGAGAACTTACTAGCTTCACAATGATCTGTTTTTGTAATGATGAATTCAAGCACATCTTTTTCTAAACATTTCTGAGCTGAAGAAAAGTTTATACTGAGATCCAAATTTCATGTCTGACATTTATGACTATCCCTTGAAGGGCCTGGCATTTTCTGCAAAACCAGCTGCTCTGTATAGCCTAGGTGATAAATGTGATGCCAATCAAGTACAGAAAAAAATGAAGTAGATATGTAAACACAGAAATTACTAAGTTAAGTATCTAATGGATCTAATGATACTTAACTCATTCCAAGTATGCTAGATGAGAAAAATATTAACTATTAAAATTAAAATTATGTTTTGTGATAGAAACAGTCCAGTGTAGTATTTGATTTGATACATAACTATAAGTCATCATAATCTTTGTAATTAAGTAGTAACAGATAATAGGGAAAAAAGGAGAGGAGAAACCTTATAAAAAATTTCAGAGACTTAGGAAGAAATCAAACAAATGGAGTGTACACTTTGATGTAAATGTCAAATGGGGTTGTAACCATCTATGATAAATTAAGAATTTCCTTATTTTTGCTCCAGTTTTTCCGGTTTCAGCTTGTTCCTTTTGAACTTCATTTTTCCCTATGAACATATCACCTGATGAACTTTTCATAGTAATATTTGTTCCAAACCATTTACCTGTAAATCAAAACCTTTCAGACTTGAAAGAAGTTGGATTTTTCTTAGTGTTTCATTGTTTCCCAGACCTCAGATCATCCCCATTAACCTTTGTTAACCTATTTCTTGTGCTTCAGAACCTCCTAAGGGGAAGCTGCAGAAATGACCATACTGTTGGATCAGTGGTCCTATGAATAGTTTTATATAGGTTATAATCTCTCCAGAATTTTAGTGGATCTTGTTACTTGTATGTACACCTGAGATCAAGTTTGTCGTGCAATTGCTTCATTTCACTGCAAGCGTGCCAGCTGGTTAAACACCCTTAAATTGTTCCCAGAATCAGTTTTCAGCAGTCTACTTTTATTCACTTGTATGACATGTATTATTGACTTGTACTTACAAGATATGCTAAGTTATATATGGGTGTATGGATAAAATGTTCTCAGTTTACTAAGCAATCAATTTCTTTGTAAAATGATCTCATTTTGGAATTAACATGCCACTGGCTTTGTGTTATCTGCAGTTAAAAATAATTATTTTTGTTCTGATTAACATACATAAATACACACACACACAAAGTACTTTTTGTTTTCTGTAGGACCATATTAGAAATAATTCTGGTCAATCACTTCACCTTTACAAATAGATTTTGATCTCTATCATTGAAAACATATCAACCATTATAGGTTAAAATAGTGCAGAGGTAATAAACACTGCCAAAACTGTTACTGTTATTTGGGTATTTAACTCCTAGAAAAATGACACTGGATACTTCAGAAAAATTGAAAAGAGGAAAAATTGCTTTATATTTTCCTGTTGATTAGAGAGTGAAAACATCAGCTATCTTCATATCCTGTAACCAGGAAATCTGAGAGACAAAAATGCCGTAGACAAGCTGCTGTTGCTTTTATCGTAATTGTACAGATATTCATGTGAACAATCCCTCAATAATTAAAACAAAGTAAGTAAGCCTGCCTTTCTACATCAGGGAATGGAAGTAAGAGTCATCAAGATGTTTTATTTTAAACATAAAATGATGAAGATTAGCAAAGAAAATTGGATAGAGAGTTTTTAATTGATTCAAATCCGTAGGTCTGCTATTATGGATATTATTTTCAGAATAGAGATAGGACAATGTCTCTGTTTTAAAGATTTCATAATCTGCATTAACATGCAAGTTTCTAGCCTGGCATAGACTCAGTCTGAGTAAATTCATTGATTGTTGGTTACCATTTAAAATGCAGTTCTAGGATTTAAAAAGTAATTATTTATTTTGTCCTTAAAAAGACTTGTAAAACCAAAATATAAAATAAAATCTAAAATCTCTTTTTGCCATCATTAAACGTATGAATTTTTCTGTTTCTCTTTTTGTTCTAAAACTATGTAAGACTGTTTTGCTTTCCTGTACCTCTATGAGTTGATATATGCAGGTCAAACATAAACAGAATAGTTATTGATCTCCATTATTACTCTCCATTACATATATATGTCTAAAATAGATTATAAAATGGACTAATCTTAGTAGGATTTTTTTTCTTGCCTACATAATTCAATATCTGAGCTGCATAGTAAGAAAGAATAGAGCTATTCTTGATTACATTACTGAAAGAAAAATAACTGTGAAGCTGAATGAATTTATAGCAGATCTGAAAATTATTTCAGTCACCAGTATTTTTAATCAACCGTTCTTGATTACATAAATAAAGAATTCCCAACTCATCTAAAGAAAAGATATAAAGACAAATGAAGTACAGATTCTCTAAGATGGCATTTTCTATGGCATTAGGTTTCTTGGTCAACTATGTAGGGGTTGTTTCAGTGACAACACTGACACATTTGTCAATTGCATCTCACTGTCAACAAGATGTTTTTCCAGTGAACTAATGAGAAGATTTTAAAGGAAAAGTAAACATTTCACCATTTTCTGAAGGAAATAGTAATTTTCATATGAAATTTCCATTTTATTGTTCATTGAATATGGCATAAAAATGTACATATCAGTGTACATATCTGAACTTAAAAATTACATATTACAATATGGCAAGCTTCTGTTTTCACCCAGTGTTTCCCCACAGCCTTACTTTTCCAGAGCTATGTTGTTTTCCTGAATTGTTTTTACTTTGCTAAAACTGCTAATATACACAAAGTATAAGAGACTCAGTCTTTAAGCTGACAGTAAAAAAAGGTGCTATGCTGAAGCAGTGACGTTGAAAACAAATGCATTTTGACTGGATGGTTGCCAGAATAGGTAAAAATTTGCATTTTGAAGTGTGACATTGCATAACATTTTCAACTTACTTTGCTAGACACTGATTTAATTAATTCAGTTTACCTCAGCTTCAGTTTGATCCAGTGACTTTGCTTATCCTGAGACCATTACACAGAACTTCTATTTTAATATTTCTGCTATATCTATCGTTTCATTTATTTATTCAGGAATTTCCACCTTTGTTATTGCGCTAATAGCCTTCAGTTAGCTAGAGTAGCTAATGTGTTGTAAATGAGAACACCTTAAATTGCTTCCTTTATTGTTAAGTTTACAAAGCACGCACAAAAGATACATTAGGGTGGTACAGGCAATTTTCTTCCAAAAATGAGTGTAGTAAAAATTGATCACTACTATTAGTCTGCAAAATATGTAATTACAAAAAAAAAAGAAGGAGGAGGGAGGAGAAGAAGAAACAATGCAGAGCCTCTGAGACTTGTACATAATGGAATATGCAAGCCTAGGAGGTGTTATTGATCATAATATATCTTGTATCAAATTGTTTTGGTCCAGCCAGTCTCTAAAAGCAGTTGTCACACTGAGTTCTCATCTGTCTTTGTCAGTTCTCTCCATTTCATTGAGGTACTGTCTGCAAGCTAATGATAGAGGAAGAATGCTGCACTGCAGTTTGATTTCTTCACAATCATCATCACTAACCCTTCAGTAGTGCACTCTTAATCAACTATCGTGTACTGATATTAGTGATGAACATTCCTTGAAGAAGGTAAATGGATTACAGAAAGTATCAAAGTACAATGTGAGTTTGACAAGTTTCACTGATGGAAGTGGGTAAAAAAAGCAAATTGCAGTTTGACATCTTCCATTTGCAGCAACTATTACTTGAAGATATATTTAATCTCAAAGGCAATTTTTGCATACTTGAAATAGGCAGTTATTTAACGGTAGATGGTTTCAAATAAGTCAGATATTTCTTCACAAGTAGTGACTAGTAATGTCAAATAATGACTAAACCCAGAAAAAATTTTCAGTTAATACTCAATTGTTAATCAGTTTCACGAATGTTGGCCTCTTGCCCACAAGTATGGGCAGATTTAGAGCTGAGCTCAGCATGCAGTGTAGACATTTTCCCATCAACCCAGTCCTATGCTTCTTACATATGCAACTCCATTCTACTTGGCTCATTGAGTGAAGCACTGGAATCAAGGAGTTTGCGCTGGATTAAAGAAGAAAGCTAGATTTTTTTGGAAAGGTGTTTCTTGGCTGTAAAACTTACTTTTTTTCACTCAGCTCAAAGAAATTTGAGTCTGTTGATTTTCAATATTTCAAAGCAAAATAATTGTTTTCATATGTGAGACAGGGCTAGGCTCAAAGGAGTGAAGTCACTGACAGAAGGACTGAGCATCTTACTGTGTCAATGAAGGGCTAAAGCATTTGAGTGATAAATAAATAATATATGAGCTTAGAGTGTACTCTAAGACATACATTTTAACAAATAATTATTTCTTCAAAAAACTAGACGTGATTTTTCAAATGAGTTATCTCTTGATTTACCTGTGAGGGAGGTAGGGGAAAGAAAGAAACTATAAATACTAGTCTTCAAACTACCTTTTCTAATACTTATAGTCCTCTAATTACTTGCCTAATCAATAATATTGCTTATCAATTTTCATTAAACATAGGAGAAAACACTGCTAGAGTTGGCTTGTAAATGAAGATAAATTTTAAACAGAATGTAAAGCAGATATTAATACTACAAAGTCCCTAGTCCCTGTGATAGCTTAACTTTGCTGACATAACTTTTTGACCGTACATTATTCATATTTTTATGTCATTAAAATGTATGTATAAAAAACATTTCTATGCCTGGTGTAAGTTAAGAACTTCACAGTTATTTACTAAATCATTTAAATATTTGCTGCACAGCTATGCATTTCCACTGTATTTCAACCAAGATGAGCTAAGAAAAAGTTACATTTCTATCAGAGCATCACCTTTCTGAATTACCTTGTAAATCTTGATGGCATTAGAAACAGAAAAAAAAAAAAAAAAAGAGGGAAAAGATGACATCTCCATTCATATATCCATCAGTTCATCCCTAAAACTTTACAGCAACTCAGTGTTAAGAGTATATCTAGTTTCCTTCAAATTATAACATTTTAAACATTTTCTGTGTTACTGATTACCACAAGTACAAAATCTCTGTTCATCACAGAGACTATTCTGAAAGCAATCAGAACCCTGTCATTGTCAAGGTCTGTGACTAGAGGTTAGAAACTGTGGTATGGAAATGTGCAATGTAACATCTTCCCATGTAAACAGGAATTAATCTTTGATATACTGAGAATGTTAATCATCCAAATAGCAGTTCCACATTAATGCAGATGGAAGAGGTTTGAAGAAAGGAGTCCATCTACCATCAAANCTTATCAATTTTCATTAAACATAGGAGAAAACACTGCTAGAGTTGGCTTGTAAATGAAGATAAATTTTAAACAGAATGTAAAGCAGATATTAATACTACAAAGTCCCTAGTCCCTGTGATAGCTTAAGTTTGCTGACATAACTTTTTGACCGTACATTATTCATATTTTTATGTCATTAAAATGGATGTATAAAAAACATTTCTATGCCTGGTGTAAGTTAAGAACTTCACAGTTATTTACTAAATCATTTAAATATTTGCTGCACAGCTATGCATTTCCACTGTATTTCAACCAAGATGAGCTAAGAAAAAGTTACATTTCTATCAGAGCATCACCTTTCTGAATTACCTTGTAAATCTTTATGGCATTAAAAAAAAAAAAAAAAAAAAAAAAAAGAGGGAAAAGATGACATCTCCATTCATATATCCATCAGTTCATCCCTAAAACTTTACAGCAACTCAGTGTTAAGAGTATATCTAGCTTCCTTCAAATTATAACATTTTAAACATTTTCTGTGTTACTGATTACCACAAGTACAAAATCTCTGTTCATCACAGAGACTATTCTGAAAGCAATCAGAACCCTGTCATTGTCAAGGTCTGTGACTAGAGGTTAGAAACTGTGGTATGGAAATGTGCAATGTAACATCTTCCCATGTAAACAGGAATTAATCTTTGATATACTGAGAATGTTAATCATCCAAATAGCAGTTCCACATTAATGCAGCTGGAAGAGGTTTGAAGAAAGGAGTCCATCTACCATTAAAGTGGTTATTGATTGAAGGTTAATGTTGTGTGTCTGGGAGATCACCCTGCATCCTCTGGTAATCAAATAAGTGCAGAATTGAATGACTGGCTGAACTGCTTGGCTAGTTGTCCATTTTACTCAATAATGGGTATCAACATTGATTGTTTAAAGTAATCCAGGGCCTAGAAAAGATTTTCTGCCCAAATTGTCACAGCTCTGTGTTGACTGAAAATTGTCATATATCCTCCCTTACCTACCAAAATAAAATCAATATTTTCTTACATTTTTCACTTTCAAGCTAAAAATCTTTCTTATTGTGATTACCACAATTTCTTATTGTGTTTTAAAGAAAGTCTTCTCCTGGAAAACAGAACAATTTTTTATAAGACTATGTGGTACTGTATATTTCTGTTTGATATTCATATAAAAAGAGAATGATAAGGCTGGATAAATCCTCTTGAGAGATGGACAATTGGAGACAGTCCAGTGATCACCCTTGAAGGAGGGAAGTTGAAGAAGTCGTACAGCTGCTGTCAGCAGCTTGGACACTTAGTGTAAGGTCCAAGTGAACGGGTAAGCATGAAGTAAAATGGATAGCAGGAGGCTGCTAAAAACAGGCAGCAAACAGGGAACCAGGTTCCTGATCAGACAAAATGGAAAAATGTTCTTAAGAATGCAGAGTGGCTAGAAAGAGATGGCCACTCTGTTGAGCTGCTGAAGTGAAAGTGAGATAAGGGGCAATATCCTTCTTAGTTATGGCACAATGAAAAAACTTCCAATTTTATTTCTCTTCTCTCCTTCTAGTTGGTTTGAATTTTCTCTGCTATAAAATTAGAAAGGGAAAAGAGCCTGCAGGTTGAACACATAACTTAAAACATTGTGCTCCCTAAGTGCACAAGGGAAATGGAGGAGTTAAAACAGCAGTTCAGAGCATGTAAGTGAAAAGTCCGATTAAACTCTGCATGAAGTAGATTGTGTAAATATCATAACAGTGTAGGCACTGACTATGTCAACTTGTCTGACATTGTCAGTATATTTCCTCTGCTCTGGTACATCCTCAGTGGATTGATAATTCCTTTTCTGTTTTTTTTCGGCTTAAGCCTGACCTTTATTCCTCAAGGGCCAAAATGAGATGCGGTCAGGTCTTTTGGAAATACCAGCAGTGAATATCTTGTGTGATTCTATTACTTTGAAATGAATTCTTCCAGAGAAAGAAAGACACGAAAGCAAATCCTTCTGAGTGAATGGTTTTGTGTCATTGTTAGTTCTTTTGTTTGTTCGTTTTGTTGTTTTACGAAAAATAATGAAGACAAAAAATGACAACAAACGTTTTTTTTGCTCTTCCTCTTCATGGCAACAATAATTGGTCTGTTCAATGTGAATTTCATTTTCTCTATATTGATGGCATTAATTGTTGCATGGTGTAATTCACAGAACACTAAGTATTTGTCTGTCTGAATAAGGAAGCTATTTCCATTTGCATGGTAATGAAATATTCTCTCAGAAATGGCTAGAATAATCAGCAAGCCAGTGAGACTTTCTGAGTGACCTAGGCCTATAGGTTGGTTCTTACAGTAATTTAGATTAAACACTGCTGATAAACAGAGAAACTCCTTAGTTGAATATAGACATTCAAACAAGACTGGAAGGGATAAGTTAGTATAAACAGAAACAAAAGGGAAAAAAAAAATTCTGAATGACAAGTATTCCAGACAAATGATTGTCTGAGACAGCAGAGGACAAGATTAATGTGTTCTGATTCAGACATAGTATAATTTCTACCTGAGTTATATAGCCACTTTCCAATGGACAGACTTGTTCCAGAACAAGTTTCAGCCTTAAGCATTTTTTTTTCTACTTTTTTTTTTTTAATGCTGTATTTTCTTGGTCAAATGTCTGGTGCTCTGGCACCTACTAATTTGTAGGACCAATCTCAGAGATGCCTTTGCTTTTGGATCTCCTGTAAAACAATCTGTTCAGTTTTCTTCAGGAAAGTTTTTGATATCTGAGCATGTTCTCTAAGGTAAAGGTGAAGCTAGTTGTTTGTATTATGATTCTCTGTTACTTATGTACATCTATGGTGAAGCATCTGTACATTTTGTTTTAAATAATATCAATCATCGTCATACCTTGTGTGCTCTGTGGATGAGAACAGTCCAGATGTGGGATGGGTTTAGGGCCAACACTCCCTGATTCCTGTGACAATACAAGTCTTCAGTTTGTAAACTGTCTTGCTAAATTTGACTAATTTAAACCTCTTTTACAATGATAATGAACTCCTGCTTCAAAGAGAGTTTTGCAAAAGATCTCCTATTAAATAGAAAGAGCTTTCTTATTCATGATACCCTTTGTGTGTCTTCTGTATGATACTAAGGATGCAGGGTTGGTCACAGTCTCACTAGTTGAGAATCTGTTGTTAGGGGAGAAATTATGAGTAACTAATGAGTCAGTGTATCCATAGCTTGTGTACTGCCTGTACTGACTTAGAAGAAGGTGACTGAGAAGACTGAAAAAGAAGTGAGACTTAATGTAATTAAAACTGTATTCTGGCTTTTCTTAGACAGTAAAAAATGTTATGTGAGTAAGATCAAAATAATTATGGAAATATCCATAGATTTTATTTATCTATTACATAGAAGTCATTAGACCAGAGAAAGGAAGGGAAAGAATATAGCTGAAATGCTAGAGATTTTCAGCTCAGCTGATTTTTGTTTCCACATATTTCATGTCCTTCCTCTTTTTAAAATCTCAGTGTTAAAACACTCGTTATTTTCACTAATGTTTCTCATTCCTGTGTTAGCACTAATTTTATTGTTCCTGCAATCTTATTTTATTGTTATATTTTATATTTATGATTTTTTTTTTTCATAGCTCAAACAGTGTACCAAGACCATGGACTCCATTATTAAAGAATCTCATCTGAGTTTACAAAGAGTTGTTAGAAAAAAAAGTCACACGTTGTTTATTGATGTTTATTGAGAAAATTGGTGAAGCCTACAATGGCCTGAGCAACGAACTTTATTTTTGAAGTAAGCAATGTTTCAGCAAGGTATTGGAAAGATTACTTTCCATATCAACTTATATTTTTCTGTTGAAAAGCCTAAATATAGAATTTCTGGGAACCATATTTGTATATTGATGATATTTACTTCAACAGGTTAAAGATTTTTGCTATACCTTCCTTGTCGTTCAATATATATGTTCTGTATTTACTAATAAATACTAACAAATACTGTTTTAATCAACACCTCACTGTAAATTTCCAAATGAATAGAGGGATTTAGTACTTAGAACCTTGAAGGTTCTCTTCCCAGGACTAAATCTACAAGACATCTGAAGGCATAGATAAGTGAACATGTAAGTCGATAGGATTTCTGATTTTGCTTAAAGTAAGAGAATATTTAGAAACTGCATTTAAAAGCAGTCGAAGTCTGTGGGATTCAGCAGCTTTGAACTTTTCAGTCAGTAAGTGTTTTGCTGGTACTTTAATGTGTCGTCTATCTCTGTACAAATTAATCCAAGACTATAATGGTTCCTATGGCTTTTACTCTTTTCAACTGATTACAAAGGAAGAGGAAGCCGGGAATCCCATGAGGGATCTTCATATTCATGAAACAGTACCTGTTAGTTGACTAATCATTTATGTTCCACAGATAAATTCTGTTTTCTCTAAATAATTTTCTAAATGATTTTTTTTTTTTTTTTTTGGCAATGAGAGGCCTAATGCAGTAGGATAAGAAATGTGAAAAGAAATGGACAAATGAGGGACAAAATTTTCTATGTTATGGAAGAGAGGAAAAAATGAAGAGAAAAAAAGAAGCAGCAGTATTTAAAATCTAAGTGTAGGATATAGGCAGAAGACAATAAGAGTACTAAATGATTGTGAATAGCTGGTAAGTCACTAACACCACACTTATCATAGAATCATTTGAGTTGTAAGAGACTCATAAAGGTCATCTAATGCAACTCCTCTGCAATGAACAGGGACATCTACAGCTAGACTAGGTTCCTCAGGGCCCCATCCAACCTGACCTTGAATGTCGTCAGGGGTGGGGCATCTACCACTTTTCTCAGCAGAAACTTGTTCATGCCTTAGATTATTTTCTTAGAATCGTAGGCTCATAGAATGGCTTGGGTTGGAAGGGTCCTTAAATATCATCTAGATGCTATTCATTAGATTAGACTGCTCAAGGTTCCATTCAATTTGTCCTTGAATACCTCAAGGGCTGAGGCATCCACAACTTCACTGGGGAGCCTACTCCAGTGCCTCACAACCCTTTGACCAAAATATTTCTTCCTAGTATCTGATCTAAATACCCTCCCTTTCAGTTTTAAACCATTCCCACTTGTTCTGTCACTACTGTCAAACTGTGTGAAAAGTCAGTCTCCTGAGAGTTACCATTTGTGACTGACCTCCACCTGGACACAGTAGAACTGTTGACTACAGTTCTCTATCTGCAATCATCCAGCCAATTATTTATCCACCAAATAAACCACCCTTCAAATCCATCTCTCTCCAATTTAGAGGTAAGGATGTGGTGCAGGATCATATAAAATGGTCTTACACAAGTCCAGATGGACAACAGCAGCTACTCTTCCTTTGTTTGCTGATGCTATCACTCTAATATAAAAGGCTACTGTATTGGTCAGGCACAGTCTGCCCTTAGTGAAGCCAAGCTGTCTGTCTTGGATCAGCTCTTTGTCTTGCATGTGCCTTTGTCAATGGTTTACAGGCAGGTTCGACCCGGTTCCGTGACGATTGGTGCAGGGGACCCACGGACCCACGCCCCAGGAAAGGGGAAGGGGGAAAGGGAAAAGGGAGACAGGCCTAGAAACAAAACAGCGGCAATGATCTGAGGAGGAAAGCTAATTTGCTAGATAAGATATCAGAAAGCAAAATAACACAATATAATACAATATAATTGGAATTAAAGCTAATAAATCAAATAAAATGAGCAAGAGAGTGTCCAATAAACC
>VXAB01008026.1:0-17220 GCA_013399175.1 Odontophorus gujanensis
AGGGCCTGCATGCCCACAGGTGCTGCCTGTGACTCTATCCTGAGTGCCCAGGAATACTGTGCTGGCAGAAGAAGATTAAAAAAGGCACCTGCAACCAAGGAGGTGTGTGCCCACTATGCGATGCCTTGTGACATGATACTTGCCTGCTGCCTGATTCGCCTGGGCCTGCTACCTGAGACCTACCTGTTTCTCCTGGGCCTGCTGTTGGTTGCCTACTGTTTACCTGCTTGCTGCCTAAGGCTGGCCATTCTGCTGCTGTCTGCCCCTGTGCCCTTATTCCTGCATTGGCCTTGGGCTGACAGAACAGTGCACAACAGGACAGTGCTGGATCCTTGGTGGTGATTATCCGTGCTTTGTATAATTCTTGCTCTTTTCCTGTCTTTCCTATATGCCTTCCCTTCCCCATTGTTTTAACTCATGATAAACACCAGCCTTTCCTTTCCCCATAACTTTAACTGATAATGAACTGGTTGGACAACATTTGACCTCAGTTGTGTCTCAGTCTCGCTGTGGGTGTATCAAAGAATCTCCCATCTCACTCTCAGTGATCTCAGCGAGACACTGTGCAACATCAGTATGATAAATAGTTGTTTCTGAAGCAGAAACTTGGGGAGACTCCTTGGAGGTTGCTACTTAATCTGTGCACTTTAAATGTACTGAACTGGACAACAGGAGATTGCTAGGGCAATTTCAAGAACTGTCCAAAGCTACCACCTGGAGAGCTCCTCAAAATCTGTTACACTTGATTGTGAAGGTTCAGTCACCCAGTTTCAAGTCGGACCTTCATATCATGACAGTCCATTATTTCATCTACACATATTATAAGCAATTCGAGGAATAAATTACACGAATACAGAAAACATGCACACCATGAATATCTTCACCTCTGAAAGCATGAGAAAATCTGTGCACAATTGGATCATATCCCTTAATTTAGCTTGGTTACCCTCTCTGTGCCTATTTTCAAGTAGGTAAAATGAGGCAGCTGTGGCTGCCTGGATGGCATTCTCTTTCCATGAGTACACGTTATCTAGTGGTTCATGTTTGAGCTTTGTTGTGTACAACATGCCTGTTGGTTCTTCTGCAAGGCCTGCATAAGAGGCTTATTTGGTTGTGCGTTCTTGAGGAAAACACTAACAGTGCTTTGCACTGTACTGGCATTTTAACTTCTGTCATGTAAGTGGATTTCTCTTCCGTGTAGGCTTTAAATGCAAGGTATTATGTGTTCTTTTTATCTTGGCATGACAGCCGCTGAATTCCTGTTCTGCTCTAGCTGCTCAGCTTCAGGCAGAGCAAATAAGTGTTCACATGTGTCTTCTGCATTTAACTGCACCCTTATATCCAGGAGTCAAAATGGGCCTTGTATATGACCATGTCGTATATCTAAAATTAACACTTCTCAAAACATCATTACTTTTTACTCAGAATTTTCAGGCAAAATCACTTTTACATTGAGGTTTTTTAACATTCATTTTACCCAAGAGTTCTCTGGTGCTATGTAGGGTTGTAGACCCAGGCATTTCAAATTAAGGGTATGTAGAACTAGGATTGAAGGTTCACTTACAAGACTTATCTGTGATGCATGGATCAAACACATGCATCATCAAGTAGACTGATGCATCATGATGTTTTTTATCCAGTCATGATACAGGATAGAGGTAGACAGGATGTACCATACTCAACTCATTCCATCATGGAACATACTTGTTTGTTGTACTGAGGTGGTAAAGAACTTGACCTAAGAGTATTTTGAATGCAGAGCATAAATGTTGCATCTCTGTCAGTGTCATTAATTCTTCTGAAGGTGTACTTTAAGGAAAACCAGCTATTGGATCTTAGTTTAGTTCCAAAACATAGTTTACTACCCATATTTCAGAAAGTAGGAGGCAGTTTTGTCAATTTTTGAAACTATGCAATACAGTATATATAGGAAAAGAATAGTTTTACGTGCTCAAAAGTTGTCATCTTACTCCTAGAGTACTGTCTGTAATAGAATCTCCAAATGAAAATGTTTTCACAGGTTGTAGAAGTGGTTATAAGGTAAGTAACATCATGTGTCATTTGCTAAATAGTCTGTCACATTTTTTTGTTACTCTGGTATCACCTGAAGGAAGTTCCCTATCATAATATACAGCCAGAAGAGGTCAGAAGTTCATGTTGCTCTGGAAACCTTAACCCTAATCTTTGATTCCTGTAATCTTTGACATCTTAAATTTAATGCTGTATTAGTATTAGAGTTTTGCATTGAGTATACTGTATAAATTGTTTTATGCAAACGGTAAATGTCATGCAATTTTAAGACCTTGGACACTCAAGCTGCACAGCAGCAGTCTGTGAATGGTGGTGGTTTTTGTGGTCTGGATGACTGCCCACTGGAAAATAAGCTTAAATTTCATCTGGAGCAGCTTCTACTTTAGGTCATGGGAAGATGTTGTAGGCTTTGCTGGTGCCTGAATTAAATGTTATGTGCTTATTGTAAGTGGAAGTGATCTAAAAACTTACTGGGAAATCTGACTTATCTGTCTGGAACAAGGAAGTCAATATTCAACATACGTGGTAAATCACAAGAAGCTTGGCCCTTGGAAACAGCTAATGTGAATAAGATAAATGTATTCCCCAATCATTTCTCTCATCTTAAATCTGTGATGTTACAATTTTATTATACCCAATGACAGTTTAGGTACAAAATGAAATTCAAGATATTCAACTCGAGCGTCTGTTTTAAAAAAATCTTGACTAAGAAAATAAATAGGCCATAAAACTGTTAGTCATTGGTGCATTTAAATTGTGTACAGTTGAAGGAAGATAGACTTGCACCTTCTTGTAGATGTTACTCAGTAGGGCATAAATTAAGGCCTTTTTTGTTGGCAATAATACTGATTTTCTTTACAGATCAGCATTCTTAAGCTTAAGAGGCAAATTGCTGCTGCTTATCCTAAAGATGAGAGGTAAAGAATATGGCCTTTAAACGCATAGAAAGGCTGCTGCTAAGAGTCATCATTCTGTCATATCTGTCATAAATGGACAAGAGGTGGGTGGCTTAAACTACTTCAACTTACTTAAAAGATAAATTAGACAACAGGGCAGCCCTCTAAGAGTAAATCTCTAAGAGTGTGTAATAGATGGCTTAACGAGGACTACTAGATCACTAAGTATGGGAGTGACATGTATCCGTTAAAAACTGCATAGGTATAACTGGCCATAGGTCAGAAGGAAGGGCTGGAAGCTTCTAAAAAGATATGAGGGGAAAGAGACTAAATAATCATGTTTATTTTGCTTAATGTCAGGGTGCTGGAAAGTTTTCATCTAAGCACCACTAGATTTTCAGTTTAAATCGATAATGGGGAGGACAAGGTTTCTTCCCTTTTTCCCTTCCCATTTCTTTAACTATAAGATAACATTTCATGCTCAGAAATATGCAAGTCCAAGAATGAAATATAGGGCTGATTTCTGTACTTCCTGTAAGAAAGGAATCAGTTTTGTTGTTGTTGTTGTTTGTTCATTTATTGTTGTTTGTTTGTTTTAAATAATGAGGACATAGTTATTCATCTATAAGGTGATGAAATGCTTATGCCAAAACTTCAATTGAAGTGTATGCTTTATTCACATGTATGCAGAGTACAGCTAGTTTATTTGTGGAAATGGTGGGGGTTTTTTGTTTGGTTGTTTTTTTTTTTCTTCTTTTTTTTTTTTAATCTGTAATTAAACTGAGCTACATGATGGTGTTGTGAAGTCCGATTTGTGTCACTTTGCATTTTCCTGTGCAAATTTAACTTATTTTACTGGGGAGTATAACATAATGCATAAATACTGCAATTTAGTGCTCTCAGGATGTGTGTATAAAATGTTTTTGTCATGAATAAGATATGTTTTTCAGAAGATGAATTAATTCTAAAAGGACGAATATGAAGCTATTCAAAAAAATAAGATAGCTTTAGATTATGGTGGAGTGAGGGTTGCGCATCTTCCGCTCATAGGTTCCTACATGACTGAAGAGGGGCATGAGAAATTTTAACAGCCCCTCACATAAAGAGATGGCTTTCTGATCACCTGATCTCTGCATAAATATACCACAAGTAGAAGTGTTCTTTTTCCTCCTCTCTTTCAGCTGAAGTAGGTGGCTAGTTTTTGAACCATAGAATTCACCAAGGTTGGAGAAGATCTCCAGGATCACCCTGTCCAACTGTCCACCTTCCACCAAAATTTTCACACTAAACCACGTCCTTTAGGGCAACATCTAGTGATTTCTTGGAAGCCACCAGGGATGGTGACTCCACCACCTCCCTGGGCATCCTGTGCCAGCACCTGTCCATTCTTTTGGAGAATAAATTTTTCCCAGCATCCAACCCGGACTTCCCCTGCCTTGTGGCAGTGCTTCTCTGCTATCTTAGCTAAACCTTGCAGAATTCACACAAGACACTGAATTGACTGGAGAACTCACTGGTGATGTTTGGAAGGGGGTAGGCAAAGAGAATGGAATACAGAGTACTTTTGGAGCAGCTCATTTCTCATCCTACACCATGTGTCACACAGACAGTAATGGAGTATTTCCACTGTCACAGGCTTGTACCAAAACTGACTTTCTAGGAAGCAGATGAAGGACAGCACCTGAACTTCCTCCAGGACACAGTTGGCATACTCCTTCAGCTGCTTGTAGAAGCTGATGAAGTTGCACCGCACAGTGCAGGGCTGGCGCAGGTTGTAGGTGGGCATCCAGTTCTCATCCTCTACATTTCCATGTCCAGTTAGTAGCAGAGAAACTCAGAGAAGGTCACGTCATCACCCACTGACTTCCCTCTGTTCTTCCAATACTGTCTAACTATCTCCACTCCATACTTCTGCTGGTAATCCTTGATCTCCCCAACCTTGTTCCTGTAGGCCGTCAGCAGCCTCTTGACCACAAAGATGACCTTGGAGTTGTTGTTCAGGATTTTGAATGGTCTTTTTGGCAGTTTCCTTGCTCTTGTAGTCAGTAGGGTTCCTATGGTTCTGGCTTTGGATCTCTGGTCTGACATAGAAGTTATCAGTGGATCCCAGTGTCTTCAGTGGAAATTCTTTGGGGAAAAAAAATGGGATGCTGGTGAAACAGCAAGAAATCCAATGCTGCCTGCAGCAGTAAATGCAGTCCTTTCAGCAGCCTGTTTACAAAAGTGTCACTAGACTCACTTAAAAATACTGTGTGTAATATAATGAATATAATAAATAAAAATACTGATTTGTAAGCATAGCTGGGATCTTAAGCACGTTTTAGAAATTGTAGCTATGCTTGTAACTAGATTTGGGAGCAGCCATGTGGTACACAGATCTTGGGGAGGATGAATGTGTAACTTCGGATAATGAGAATGTTTAAGAAAGTCGGTGTGCATTCAAATGTTTCATGAACACAATAAGATAATTTGAAATTACGCGTTTTATCAGCTTTATTGGGTCATATTTTCATACACTGAGCGCAGTGCTACCAGCACTGCAGCTTCAGCAGCAGAGAGCAGCATTTGTAGGAGGAAAAGGAAATTGTTAACAACATAATCATAGTTTAAAAATTATCACTAAGTACTGCAAAGATGACAATACATTTACTACGTATGAAAAAAAATACTGTTACATGCTTCAGAATCTGTGGGAGGAGGGGATTCTGTGCTTCCAAGGAAGCATTTTACTGCCTTTGCTTTTAAGTCTTTTTCTGCTCCAGGAGTGCTGTGCATATTTTATTCACTGCATACCTTCCAGCTTATGCAACAGATGAGGTAATATTCTTATGAAAACTTGTTCTCCTTGCATTTGCTGTTCCATGATTCAGTACACCTTGATTCAATGTATCCTGTAGAAAAAGATTTATGATGGTGTAAGTAGCCTTTATACCAGACTACCTGGCTGATTAAGATAACTCACTGATAAAGAGAACTTAAGATAAATCACACAATTTAATTTCTGGGATCTAACTAGGACAACTACATAGTTTGAGCACATGAGAGAAGTAGCCAGAGTTTCAGATAATTCTGGTCGTACGACCTTATTCGTACAGATCATGCATGGAGTATCCTTGTTATGCTATCTGTGTCTTGTGTGTGATTTTGCACAGAAGTCAATTCTAAAAGAAGAGGGAAGTACATCTAAACAGAATAATTGGAAGGCTTCGAAGGTTTTCAGTTGTCATCCTAGCATTTGTTCAGTTGGCATTCAAAAGGCTAAGTTGGCTTTTTTCCAAAGATAGGTGAAGACTCTATTCCAAAATGACAGAAGTAGCTTATGTAAGTATTCTCCATATGCATGATACTTCAGAGTTCCTTGTATATTCTTGAGCTTAAAAGATGGAATCAGGTGGTCAGTGTGACCATGTGTCTGTGGGTCTTCAAAATTGCACACCCAATGTTTTACACAAATTGGAGCATACGCAGGCCTGCTGCTCATAAGCACCGTTTTCTGAAAACACACACACACAGCATAATTACATTAGAATTTTCCCCAATCCACAGTAACATGAATCAATGGCTAAACATTGGTAATATGTTTGATATTAATGCTAACAATCCCTACCACTGCTCTCCTTAAAGACAGTGATGAAGCAATGTGGATAGTTCAGATGCTAAACAAATACCAGCTCAGTTCAGAATCTGTGTTTTACTTCACCAGAACTGTTTATGCTAAAGGGATTTTCTTCCCCTATGATTTGATACTAAGTTGTTTCTATCAAATGGACATTCATGTAAACATGATCTCCTGTATCACTGAAAATCATTCTATGCCAATTACTTTAAAAACAAACACCAGATGTATGTTTACGTTGTTTGAGGTATATGCTCACAACTGTAGGCAGCACTGGCCTCTCTGTGATTAAGGCTCTGATAGAAGTTCCAACACAGTTCCTAATTATCCTGATTTATATTTCAATGACAGAGAAAACAAATTCATACTGTGGTCTAATTGGGAATATAATTTATGTGTCACTGAGAAAGCTGCTTATGCAGAACTTCTCTTTTTCTGTGTTGGTCTTATCATGCCCACAGTAGGTTCAGGTGTGAAAATGGATTTTCCTTCCTTTTCTACATACAGAAGTTGTATTGGCACTGAACAGCTTAGGCTCCTCTTGCCTCTCTACCCACCCTCCATGGTTTTGTAGCTGCACATACATATTACTGAATTACAGTACACTGCTTGAGGTTTAACAGTTCCTTGAGGGAATGTAGAGGAGTGTGTTGACTGCATGCTTTGAGAAAGACATAAAGGGTGGGAAGAGGGATTTCCCTCCTCTAAGGGATCAAACTGTCTGCGCCATGTCTGGTACCAACCTTCTAAAAACCTGCCAAATTCTGGCTGAGCACTAAAATCTCTGTTAACTCTGTGTTCCATGTTTCCTACAGAGAAATACCTTTATTTTCTTAGAATATGTTATGAGAATATTGTTCCAGTTCAGAATATCTGAGTTTTAAACACGTAAGATCATCTTAATTTGAATTACTAAAGGTAAAGCATGTCACTGGTCTGTATATAGCTGTATCAGTCCTTCAGAGGCAAAAAGTGAATGTTGAGAATTTCTGGGAAGCTGCAATGAATATGCTCTTCCCAGTGCAGCAAAATTTTTAGCCTCAAATATGTTTTAGCCTTGTTAGGATCATAGAGTAACAGCCATGAAATCTTCGATGCATCTGGCTTTAACTTTGTTGTAGGTCATGTAGAGAACCAGGAATGAACTGAGGACTAGAAGAAATTACAGTTACCCAGTAGCTTGGCTTAGATGAGTTGGGATGGAAGATACTCTGCAGCTGTGACCTCTTCATAACCATGGAGCCTGCAGCTGATCTGGAGGTGCAAACTGAAATTTCTTCATCCTTGCCTTTGTTCTGGCACTGTTTGTACAGAAGAGCTGCAGATCTGGAAGGAATACAAAGAAAAAAAAAATTTTTTTTTTACAGAAACTTGTTCTGTGCTAATAAAAAAGGCGATATCCTCAGGGAAAAAAAAAGTAGCATTGGTGAGAATATAGTTAAGGTTGTACTGTAATGCATATACAGTGTTTTGCACAAATGCTTTTGAGTGTTTTTGACAATGTGATCTTTATGAAAATTTTAAGGAAAAAAAAAACAGCAGAAAAACAGTTCAATTACTCAGATGTGAGTGATTCCCTCATGAATCATCATTAGCATTTAGAATCACAATTTCTGTCATTTGTCCAATTGGAATGGCTAATAGCAGTAACTAGTGGGTTGCAGTCTCTTCTATGGACCAACCACTCACAGGAAAGAAGGATTTAATTGCTAGTGGACGTCATGGATACTAGCTGAAAACTAAGGAGTGCTGGCATTTGTGGATTATTATTCCCATTCTATGATCTGGGGAGGTTCTATCGTGTATTTAAAATGCAGTGTATTATTATGCCCTGTCTGTTCTGCTGTCCTGTTGCACTGGACCTGTAGAGTCTCCCCTGCTTTTCCATTTCTTACTTTTTAGCCCAAGCTCATCATCTTGTTTCCAAGTTAACCAGCTTTCTGAAATACACAGCATGGGTACCACCAATGGGTATTGATGGTACAACTGGTAGAATTTATCTGCTCAGTGCTGGTGCCACAGCAGCTCTTGGGGGCCAGAACTAGAAACTGCATAAAACATCTCTAACTACCAGGCATATCTTTTCCTGGCTGAAAGGATTCTCAGCTGATCTGTAGGAAGGATGTCTGTTGATGGACATGGAGGAAGTGTGGGAGGTCAAATTTAAGTGAACTATATGAAGCATAATGGTGCGACTCTCTCAGAAACTTATTTGGAGCAAGGGCAAGGTGCAGGTTTTAGAGCTTTGCATCTTGGCCAAAGTTTGGCAGATTTTCAGAAGGCTGATATCAGACATGACTCTGACAGTCCAACCCCTTACAGCAAGGAAACCCCTCTTTTCACTCAGTGTTTCTCCCAGAGTATGCAGAGAAAATAACTTCTCAGTAGCTTTGTGATAAAAATACAAAGAAAACAAAACAAAACAAAACAAAGAAGGAGATTGCTATACTTAAACCCCATATTCAGAACAGCTGTAATATTTAAGTTGAAACTCGACAGAAAAAAAATTCAGCCTGACACAGACAACCAGCACGAAAAAATTCAGCTTGAGCACTTTGAGTTTGGCAAAGTTATAAACAACTAAAAACAGGGTCCTATAATGGAAAGTGTTAAGTTGAACTGTTAGTGAAAGGAACAATAACATACAAGAAATACATTATATGCACACACTTGTGTGCATAAGCAACATACAGATAGCATGATGTGATGATAATAGAGCAGATACCAGAGGAGCTATTGGATCCTGGTGTTGCTGATCAGGTACGCAGCAATGAGAGACAGAATTTAATTAGTCAGCATTTCTCCTTGTCTCCCTTTAAGCTCTGCTGTTCAGGACACAATGTAGTTATAAAGCACCAGAACTCCCTACCTGGCCACAGTGAAGAGGTTTCCTTTAGGCCAGTATATTCCAGGAGAACTGAGCAGGGTTTGGCCAATGTGTTTGTGGTTAAGTGCACTCGCTTCAGGACCCAAAATTAAACTCGAGGGATGATATTATAGCAAGAGAGTAACAGCTGTGGAAAAGTTTGCCCTTTGCCTACTCTGTGTGTAGTTTTTTCTCACCAGGCATGTGAGCACCTTCCTGTGCTTGAGAGAGGAAGGGATGTGAGAGATTTTTGTATGCAGTAATCTTTATCTGTCTGTTTTACTTCACTGGATTATAATGGAAAGAAATATTTGAAATGCTCACTGGTTTTAGCTTAACTAAACAAGTCATGTCAGAACCAACATTATTCTTCAACAAAATTGTGGGGAGGGCTTCTTGTCATCTCCCTATGCAGTAAAAATAGCTTTAAGATATTTGCATCAGCCATTTCTTCTCCTGAGAGCTGTGTTTAGATGGCATAGGCTTTTTGCTATTTCTTTTTGGCATGGTATGCACATACTGTAGTAATCCGTTTTTTCATCAGCTTGTTGCTAATAATGAGCCACCTAAGCTCTGAAAATCTCCCTCTGCTGTTAGATGTAGAAGAATGCTTAGAGGATTTGGGGATGTCAGTCATCATCTTGTTTTTTAGTAGGAGTGTGCGTATGTGTGTTCAGGGATGAGGGGAAGAGAGCATGAGTTGAAGTTCAGAAATTACACTGTGTGTGTGGTCTGAGGTTATTTCTCATTTCATGAAATACACGCTTCATTCTTGGCTCAGGCATAACTAGCACGTCATTGAATAAGTCCCTTATCCACTTTCCAAAACACTGAAGGGATTTGAAAGGGCACTGTGGGTGGACTACTACTATCAGCAAAAGCAAATAAGCTAACTTATTTAGCTAAGCATTTTTTAATACTTAAACATAATAACTTTCAGCAACACTTGAACAGTTGTGGCCAACCAAGGGAAGAGAAGGGGAAAAAATGCAGAAGTTTATGTGGTCACACCTTAATTAACATTGAAGGCTGGATTATAGTTCATGATGTGTAAAGATGCTGTCTGATCAGCCCAAGGAGTGCACTGGAGCATGGCTAAATGAACTGGCTGCACTGCTCAGAGTCCCCTGTAGTGTGCTGGTGGTAGTTTTTTTCAGGATTTAACCTTCCTCAAATCAGATGTTTGGCAAATCCTCTGTAGTAACACCTAAAAAGAAGAATCCAATGACTCCTTGTGTCAGGCTGTTTTGGTGTCCATTGTAAGTAAATGGTGCTACTCCTGGAAAACCACAGATGTTCAGCAAAAAATAACAGTTGTACCAAAGGCTATTTCAGTACTAAATCTCAGCATTCAAAGTAAATGATGGTTTCTCTCATGGCAGAAAAAAAAAAAAAAAATGCAGTTATGATGCTAATGAATCAAACCAGCAGCTATGGGTGAATGAAACCTAAATGATGGGACAACAACAGGGAACCTGACACAATGTTACTGTTCTTCTAATTGGAAGTGATTTAACCAGTTTAAGGCTGCAAATTCTGTTTTCTGTCCTGTAGACTATCACTGGTCTTGATAGACTTACTTTAAATCAGCAGTGCTTCTAACACCACCACTGCCCAACCCATGTGTTTATAGAATTAATTTCACTATCTGTCTGAACAAAGTGGGAAGAATCTCTTTCGGAGTGAATCCTCAGATTGTGATCTTGAAGCCTGAGAGCAGGGTCTGTGAAAGGTGCAGGGTGAAGCATTGTAATATCTTTCAATCCAGTGAGTGACAGGTGTGGAGCTGGGTATACACTGTTGTTTTCAGGTTGGATGGAGTTTTGTGGGGGGCCTAGTGGATGGTGTCTCTGTCAATGGCAGGAGAGGTGGAAGCTTTAAGGTTCTCTCCAACCCAAGCCATTCTATGTTATTCTCTTATCTTCTTGTCCTGAGTCTCATCTCTTAAAGCAGAGTACAGGGCTACCAGCTTTTGCCAGAGAGAGATTCTGTTGCACTGTGTCGTGAGAGGGGAAGTACTTGGTTTGAAGGTGGAGGATTTTCTGAGACTTTTGCAATCCAAAGAGCAATACTGAATACTTCTCACCTGCCAGTGCCAGTGTCTTGCCTTGTTAGAGTTTGCTAAGTGGCTGCTAGTAGCCTGTATCAGAGATCCGGTGAACAAGGCTGTCCCAGAGGTCTCATTTTCTGAATAAACAGTAGAGAAATGAATGTCAAGAGGCTGTTGAAGAACAAGGGACAAAGAAAAGGTGCTTGATGTTTTCATTTCTTTCAGTATATCAACAATTCTTACTTTCCCAGTGCAGGCTGAAAACTGCTGAACTGCCAAAGCCATGTCCCATGACTTCACAGGATGTGGCAAAGAAGAAAAAGCAGGCAACACTGCACATTATTTATCTGTGGCCATAGCACAGCACTGCTCTGTGGAGGCAGAGGGTGGGCTTTGCCTTCCTTTTGATGTCTAATCTGCATCTGTCTCCAGTTATCTTCACCTCAAGGGGAAACTGAGGCACAAGGTGAATATATGTACTAGACCAGAGTTGCCAGAACCCTGATCTGCAGAACCCCTCTTCCTTTGTTAGACTGTTTGTCATAGTGCAGCATTTCTTCCACTGTGTTTGTTGGCTGGCCAAACAGTGAGCACTGAAGAGGAGACTTGAAGCACTTGGTACAGAAATCTCCAAAATCTGTGTAGTTATGACCTACACAGGCTAGTCAACGCAAGCTCAGCAAATATCTAATTAAAACTTAAGGCTAAACAGATATGTAAAAATTAGTAAGCTAGCTGAAGGGGAAAGGTAGGATCCAAAGAAATGCTTAAGGTTTCCTGCAGGCCAGTCACAAATGGTACAAACTGTGTCCTGAATAGTATAGAGCTGCAGCGTGGTATGAATTTCATTGGGTGTTTACCCTGGCCTCAGACAACTGCAGTGAATGTGGAAGCTCTCCACATTTTCACCAGCTCTTAAGCTGAAATTCATCTTGTGTTGTTGTTTATTTAGTCTGACTAGTTCTGGACAAGGTGTTTGCCCCTCATTCATTTGTGCTTAATGCACAGCAAGTTTGGCTGCCGAATATGGGACTTTTCTTGACAGTTGTCTGCATTAGTGTCAGGCTACTAAGACAAAGCTGTGCTGCCAGACCTCCATGACACTGTCCAGACAAGGCTTTCCCAGAGTTGGATGAGCCTAAGATAAGAAAAGGAGAAAAAACATCTTCATGAAATCAAAGCTGGTTTCAAATACTGCACTATGAAGTGCTCCTACTTGTGAAGCTAGCAATCAGAAAACCTCTGCCAGGAAGAAGGCTCTGAACCAGCTCCTGTTATCAGACCTGACATACTATTCTTGGTGGTAAATAACCACATTACTCTCTGGGGACTGTGGATGTCAAAGAAAAGATGCACTTGAGAAAAGTCACTGGCTGAAAACAGGGCATGTTTTGAACACTAGAGGTAGTTTAGTAGCCCAAGCCTGTTTCTGATTAAAATCAGAGGCCTTCAGATGAATGGAATGTAAACCACATACCAATTATTGGAATCCCATAAAGGAAACTCCCTTTTCCATCTGTCTATTCATCCATCCATCTGCCCACCCACACAAGTACAGTGGTCTCAGAAATATCACTTTTTAGAAATGATGGAAAAATTTGTTGCTTGCTTCATTTTTCCTTACCTCCCAGGTGCTGGATGACAACTGAAGAGATGAAATTGCAGTGAAGCCACTTGAACACTTATCAAAGAAATGGACCTACTAATTAAAAGGATAATATTTCCTGGCATTGAGACAAAACACACAAAGCTGAATCTCAAGGCCTTCCTCAAGCAAACTTCTCTGGGAATGCGGCTGTGTGAGGGCTGCAGAAACAAGCCTTGAAGTAAGACCTGCTCCAAACAAAAACATTATATCAGCATGCGTGTTCTTCCCTAAAACTAAGGTACGAGTATACCTTTTTCTTTTGCCAAGTCTTACATTGATTTGCATTCCCATTTCACTTTATATTGAGGCTGTTCTGCATATTGATTACAGCAATTTATCTTTGCACAACTTCTGTGGAACAGGACATGTTTCTTCCAGATCATTTGTAAGCTGTATCTATTTTATAGATGGTAAAACCAAGACATGAAAATTCAGAGACAAGCAGATCATGCCAGAGTAAAGCTGTATACTGTTCTGGCTCTATCCACAGTACAGTTTCCCCTCAGTATGTGCTAATCTCACAAATACTTCTTAAAGGAGCAAACATTACTGTCACAAATGAGGGAGGTACATGTTTTACTACTTAGTACTCTGTACTAACTTCTGTGATCTTACACACAGAGTTCAGATTATAATAAATGTAATACTATAGCAAGCTCTGTATGTTCTTATTGTAATTGTGGGACAGTTCAGTCTGAGTACAAAAGGCAGCCTTTGGACAGATGGAAGGAGTTTTAAATGTAAATAATTTGGGTAAGAGTTGGTTGTACTGTAGTATTATAGTCTTATGCATGGTAACTGTTTTTTGATACTTTGCTGGCCTCTAGAGGGATAACTTATACAAAGGCTGAAATGGTAGCCTGGGGGTTTAAAGCATTATAGCCTACTCTTCAATCTGTCCTGCCAGGTAATGCTTTTCTATTTTGCAAGGCTTTTAAGCAGTGAGACATTCTAGCTCTTTGGAAAAACCTTTCTTTTCTTTTTCACTTCTACGATTTTCCTTCTGCCTGGGCAATTCCTTCTGTTTGAAGAAATAAGAGTAGAATATACTGGCAATAAACACCTCTCAACCGCTGAAGTGAGAAGCTCTGCTGAAAATGTGCCAAAGAGGTACGTGAGAGAGAGAAATGTGGAAAACAGAATGCAACATTTTATGTGTAACTTTTATTTGTATTTTAAAATCTCCTAAATGCTGAGTCTTCTCATGAGTCTTGTCACACTCAGTGTGAAGTGTGACAGTAGGGTGTAAAAAAACAAACAAACAAATGAACCATTGCTCTGAAATTCTCAGAAAGGAGCATATTTTCCTTGGCTTTTTTTTCTGATTTTTCTACATGCTGTAAGATTTTGCTATATTTTCTACTTCATTCCCATGTTCTACATTTGTTTTTCAGGATATATGCATTAAACCTGAGAAAAACACTGAACAGAAAGGTTAACTGCTTTCTGCTAGGAACTGCTAATGGTTTATGAGCAGTAACTGCTCTCAGGGAACACTGTGATATTCTTCAATATTAAGCATGCATTTTGTTTTGGTGTACTTTTCTGTAAATTTACAGCATGGCAAGCGTCTTTGTACTTTTGAAGACCTGAATTAATGCTCCAAAGTCATCTGTAGCCTTTATCTAGCACAAGCAGCACACATCCTCCAATTCCTCAATTCTGTCTTAGCCCACTGCCTGCCCTCCAGATGGTTGGTTTATAGCCCAGTTGAAACATTTCTTGTCTACTGATGATATCTCTTACTGTCCTGTTGGCAGTTTTCTGCCTGGAATGAAGTTGGTTTGCTGGACCTCAACCCAAAAGAATTTTTGTTCCCGCTATGCCTACTAGAATGGTGATCATAGAATATGCTGATAGTAGTTTCTCATTTTCCCTTTAAGGTGAATGTCAAGAGGTTCAGTGTAGAGATGAGCCTCATCTAAAGATAATCCTGATGTCAAATGCTATTTTAACATTTAAGTTGGCATACTCATTGACCAAATTCTCACACACAGTTCTTTGCCCTGCTTATGCACATTTGGCAAATGTTACCAGGTGCAACAAAATGTTGAGTAAAGTCTCCAAGGCAGTGTGTGCATCTATCACAGGCTCTGTTAAGCCTTTTTCCAGCAATAACACAAAAAGAAGTCAAATATTGCAGTAATCTAAATGGCAGCTAGAGCAAATCTCGTCTTGACTTGGGTAGGGTTAGATCCCAGTTTTGTGTGGAAAAGTTCATCATTCCAGCATGACTGGCTCCCATAGCAAGATTTCCTCTAATTCCTCCTCTATACTGTTATTCTGCACAGTATGTCACCGAAAAACCAGAATTTGCACGATCATCTGTTATTTGTCAAAAGTTTCATGTACTCTTCAGTACATTCGGGATGTTATCAGGTTAAAAGACTGCAGCATAAGATAGCAACATACAAACATTTGATGAGAACTTTCAAAGTTATCTGTGTAGTTTCTCATGCTTGCTCTGTACCACATTGTTGGGAAAAAAAAAAGAATTCCTCTGAACAGAAAGGATTAAACAAAGGAAATTCTGACTGGTTCAGTTAAGAAAATTAAAGGAACTGTATGGATCTGCAGAGCTTCAGTGCTATTTTGCAGACTTGGTTAGTGCATAGTATGCAAAAGGAGGCAATCAAAAAGGAGCTATTGGCTCTTTTGGCCCCAAAATTTGCACTAGAAATTACTGGCTTAGATCGTAACTAAAAATGCCAGGGAACTGCAACAGCAACATGTCTTCTGTGCAACAAATAACTGGGGTCAGAGAGAAAGCACAAAGACCACGTTCAAGGACGGCGTCCTTTTGTAGTGGGAAACAGCCTCACAGTGCAAATGCTCATTGGTTCAGAGGAACCTTGAAGAAACTTCTAGAAACTGGGGCAAATTCAAAAAATATACATGTTGATAGTGGTCTTTCTGGAAGACAATACCAGGGTATTTTTGATTCATCAGCTTACAGATGACAACACAGAACAGGCTGAGATGCTGTAGCAGTTCTACAACCACTGCAATGACACAACTGTAATTACCACAAAATGAGACTTAAAACAGTACTCGATACTACTCCACTGTTCCCTTAACTTCACAGCCAGGCTACCAAAGACAACCCAGGAGTGAATATGCAAAAAGTCTTGATGCTATGAGCAACTTAAACCAGGGAAATCCTTCTTTTTCTCTTGAGTATTATTACTGACAAGGTCACATGAAGTTGTAAAAAACCTGGGCTTAGAGCTGTGCTGTGGAACACAGGAGTGCAGCATCCTCTGACAGGGAGAGACAGTGTTCTGCTGCAGTGCAGAATATACAGACTTCCTGCCACAGAGACTCCATGCAGTGCCATGTCTCCTTACTGCCCCCCACCCTGAGGTCTGCTCTGAATCACCCATTATCCTCCCGAGTTTGGAGGCTGCTGCAGGCATACATTGGCACTGGAACTTCCCGGGCATGAGGGCTTAGGACAAATAACTAAGAGGGAATCCCTGTTACGTAAAAATGGAGTTTCAGGTATGCTAGAGCTGGATCAAAATTCATAAGTCCATGGAGGACATGGTTTTCAAAAAAGGTATCACCTTTGCCTGAAAAGTGAACAAATGATTTTCTCATACGGAGTAGAGGCACTCCAAGGAGGGGAGGCCTCTCCTGTTCTTCCATTTTGATCTAACATCAGCAGAATTCATCCTTCAGATGCTGGAGGAACTAGGCACCTACTAAGAGTTTCTGGTTGCAAATGGTATTCTCTCCCTGCGAACAGCCAGCTTCTGAGTCTTCTAGGTATACATGAAAGGTCTTCTAAGAAGGACAGAGAAATATGGTTGTTTATGGCATCAATTGTTAATTACAGTCATATCAATCTACCAATCAACTTGAAAATATCAGTTACTTGACAGTGGAAGCAGNTTGTATGTATGTAAGGAGAAAAATTTAATGATAGTAATGCCTTGTAATTTCTAATATCTCCTTTGTAGTTTCAGAGTTTAAGGCTGGAATGGACCGTTAGACCCATTAGAGTTCATGATTTCATTGTGGAACAAAACATACTTTGGGTACAAGAACTTTAAACATCTTTTACCCTGTTTTATTTTTTCAAGATTGGCAGAGTGACATGCTTGAATAGCC
>VXAB01008026.1:17245-36096 GCA_013399175.1 Odontophorus gujanensis
TTCAGATGATCATTATACTCAGTAAATCTTGTTAACTGGATCCCAACTGTTCCTATATAATTTTTCTTATTTTCTATATCAAGAACACAAGACATTGGAAGAGACATTCTATCATCCTTTCTTATTTGCTTGCACATGCTTTCAAAAACAGAAATCTGATTTCCAGTAGACTTATTTGTTTTCTTTTGTTTTAATCTCCTGGAAACTGGAATACAAATGTGCACACTGGATGTATATTTTGAGGATTCTATCCTCTTATCTTGCCAAGTTAGAAATTGCTGAATACAGAGTTCAGCTTTCATGATTCAATTTTTTCTTTAGTGAGATTGCAGAAATTCTCTGAGAAAGGGAGAGAACCCATTACAGTGANCATTTGATGGCATATTCTGATATGGTGGTGCAACATTTAGTATGGTCCTATATTGTGATGACACGTGGATCAACTTGTGCACAACAGGTGGTTATAGCTGCTGCTTGTTGAAAACAAGCTAGAGTAGCCAGGCTGTATTTTCAGATGATTGTTTCTGTCAAACACGGGTCTCATGCATTAAGGAACAGTGAAATTTTGTGAAGATATTGACCCAACAGTTCCANTACTTTCCATTTGCAGGAGTACTGTTTCTGGTAACAGTCTGAGTGATTCTATTCAGAGCACTGAATGCTTAGCACAAGGGACAGGACTATTTAATGAAGAATATTATCTTTTTTTAGCTTTTATTGTTAAGGGAAGTGGATGGTATTGAATCAAGTAGAATCAGTGTCATGAAATGCTCAATGGAGGTGGTGTATGGAAAGTGTAAGATGCCTGCTAAGGTTAAAAAATCTGAGGAAAAAAAAAAAAGACAAAGAAAAACCCACAAATCTTAGGAGCCTCAGTTTAGGCACCCAAAATAGATAGACCCTTTGGACATTAATCAGTGAGTGCTTTAATTCCCATCTTTTATAATAGATGCACATTTCAGAATTTCATACCATTGTTATCTGTGGTGTTATAAAGCATTATAATAAGAAGTAAAACAGAGAGATCTGCAAGCTACTTAGCAATCCTTTATTCAGAGTTTTGTCTGAATTATGCAAAAGGCATACACAGAACAACAGGAATGACACAAATTTGTAACTAGCATCTTGGTCTGTAAACCCACACTATACTCCAAGGCACACACACACAAGTAAACAGAAGGAAGATTTTATGGGTGTTAGAGATTCTGGTGTTCTTTAAAGAATAGAATCCCCAGCTTTATTGTGTATTTTCAATTCTACATGTGTGCACCATGCATACAAAATATCGCCGTCCTTAATTTCTCTGTGTTTCAGTCCTTACAGTCCTAAACCTAATTGGAGGATCCTAAAATATTTCTTCTATTTGTAAGCTTCTCTTTCTCTAGAAAAATGTTTGTGGAGTTTCTAAGTGATTTCGTCTTTTATGTCTAAATCATTGGAATCAGTATTTATTTGTCCTCAAACACGTAATCTCTCCTCCAAAAATCAAAAGGAAAATCAGGAGCTTTGCAGTCTGTAGCCTTGTCCTGTCGTTACCTTGATTTCACTTTTCATTCTATAAGCAGTCATTTGCTGATCCAGTTGATGGTTATTTATCTTCTGTTTCATTTTCAACTTCCCTACTCCTTGACCTATGATTTTTGGGGATGCCTTTTCTGATATTTCTATGAAGTAATTTCTCCAATAATACTAGCGTTCATAAAAATTACTTCATACTGTGTGCAGAATACTACATTCCTTTCCTAATGCAGTCCTTTCTCCACGAGGTAAGGGTGCCTTGCTTCAGGTTCACCAAATACCACAGTTTTCTCTACCAATAAAGGAAACCTCATAAATTCTAACGGTTAGCATTCAGTATATTCCTCACTTCAAAAGCACTTCTGTTGCACTCACTCAGATTTTGCTTCTTGAAGATGTTTTTTTATATATAATCATCACTGGAAAAGAATAAGGTTAACAAGAGACATGATGTCTTTAAAGTAACTATAAGGATATGGCTGAAAGATACCACTTACTGGTGTCAGCCTGAGGGTGTAGGTTTCCCTCCCAAAGGCTATCCGTGTAAAAAAAGGAATTTGCAATATACTACTGTGGCAACCAGAGACTTGTAGGACATTTCTCATCCATCACACAGAAAATTGATTGATTTGTAAAGAAGCCAATGAATCTCTTGCTTGTTCATGCTCCTCATCTGATGTGTGATTCTTCCTTTTGCTTCTGGTCTTTAGTTCATACAGAACAAATATGGCATCTTTAGGTGAAACAGGAGACTAGGGAATTACTGGGCTCTTCAGGATTTGCAGCTTCCAGATGTTTTACACAACTATTCAAAACTGAGGTGCTGTGTGAATGGATTTCATTTTCTCTACTACAGTACACTCTTGTGCTGCTTTGCCCCCTTTTCCTTTGTGTGGTATTAGAGATGGTTTAAGGTAAGGGCGTATATCATCTATCCATTTTTATTGTGGCTCTGGATTTAATCAGTGCTGTTAGTAATTGAGTGAGCTTCTATGTCTAGTAGATTTTACAAACTTCTTTTATGCTGACTAGCTGTGTCTTTTTTCAGCAAAAAATGCTGGATCAAATGAAACAGATATTGTCAAATTAATTTCTGAACCCTGCTAATGAAAAGGAATAATGTGAAAAAAATAAATCATTACTTTGAAAAGACCTCTATGTTTTGTCTCATAAAAGAGCCTTCAGATGTTCTTTAGCTTTAACTATATTTATTTTTATTACTCTTCTTAATATCTAATAATGAAACTTTCTATTTATGTACTTCATCTTCAAAGTGCCTTGAAAATATTTGTTATCTTAACATCTGGAGTATTGGATGTCCTTCCACCATTCGAAGTGTCTCCCACTACTACACAAGATAATCTGATGTCTTAAATGATTCCAGCACAACTTTACCATGTGCCAGACTCCTGGGAATGATGATTTTGCATCAACTTTAACCTCATGTCCTATTTGCTCAAAGGTTTGGAGTATATTTCAGATATTCTTGACTGTTGATTCAAGAACACAATAGCAAAACAATACACTTCAAAAACAGAATTTCAAAAGCAGAATTTGATTGTTTCATAACTAGAGGTGTTTCTTCAAATATATGTTACTTGATAGCCTTAATTCAGAATCTTGTACAAATCTGATGCAGAACAAATGTATACTGAGATCTATTGCTCCTGGTGGAATTGCTTACTAGACTGTTTACTGTGTTCTTCCTTTACTAAAATATAGTTGCATTTATTACCAGTGGTTGATTTTTCCCACCAAGCCTAATTACAAGAATTGAATGCCTTCCTTTTGTCTGAGTTGATGACTTCCATCTTCTTCCATAGGATTTACAATTTGCTTATAAGAGGTGTTTTGAGCAAAACAAGTGATCACAACAGATCATCTCAGTGTGAAACATTCCCCTCCCACACACAGGCTTCTGTGGGCTAAGGCTACAGTGGAAGTCCTTAGTATCTAACCAATACTACCTGCCACTCACTTGTGTTAGAGAATATCCCCCACCAACTCTGGAGACATAATAGTAACAGAGTTCACTAATTCCCTGCCCGCAGAGTTGTCTGTGTTAACTTTGAAGTCACTAAGGGTGATTACTGTGGTTTACAGTGCTAAGCAGCTGCGGGGAGAATACCGCTCTGCAGAGAAGCAGCTGAGGATGTTAACAGCCCCTTTCTGAGCTTCTCCCCTACATCCTATTGCTCAGGAGTGACTTCTGTATCAGTGAGTTCAAACTGCTGAAAACAAAGGGAAAGCAATATTCAAGTGAAGAATTTTAGTGTGAGCCTGAGCATTCATTAAAGATCTCGTTAGTTTTCAATGGGGCGTGAGTCTAGGCTCAGTGAAACAAACAAAAATCTTATTTGCAGACTTATACATTATGATAATTCAGCACATTCAAATTTGGAGCTGCTGCTCTTGAACAGTTATTCAGGGCCATTCACTCTGTTTGAGCCAATTTAATTTTTCTCTTTTACATTTACTTTGGTAGTTGAGATAGGGAGATGGGAGGTGATTCTGTTTTACAAGAAAGTTTAGAGGAAAGGGTTTATGCACAGCATGTGTAATTATATCTTGTAAATATGATTACAACATTTGCAATGCATCACATCAAAAGCCAAATGTTATGTGACATCTCCATCATCTTAAACTTTAAGGAAGCTTTTTTTAAAGTATAGCGATCTGTCTCTGAAACTGGATGCCTGCTGTCAGCACTGAAAGCAGCAGTGCTCTGGTCATAAAGAACTGGTAGAAGAGAGTGCAGATGTCAAGCTCTCACTGGTGCAGCAGCTTAGGGAAGGACCAAGATTCACTGTCACCTGCTCCAGTTACAGAGAAGATGTTTGCCATCTCTCCAGCTGTGCCTGTGATGAAATCATTATGGGCATCTTGTAACATTGTCTGGAGACTCATATGTGTTAAACCATTGCTTCCCACTATCCTGCTGTCCTACTTTGGGTAATCTTATTGGGTATTTTATTTATAGGACTTTGACTTTTTAATTAGAATTTTACCATGGTTGCGATTTTTTTCTTATTTCTGCCAGGACTCAGGAAAGTAAGTTTTTCAGTTGTGACTGGTGAGATGGATCTGAATAGAAGGGGTCTGAATTTGCACTTGTTACTGACATTAATCTAAGTGCAATCTATGTCTACCTTTATGGTCACCATAATCCATAGTGTACATCTGGTCAGTAACTCTGAAGCAAGGAAAATACATAACTTTGAGGAACACTCATTTGCCACTTTGATGACTCCACTGTCAAGGATTCTGAGTAATGTAGTCCATTGGGCCTCTCCTTGGGGTAAACAGTGCCAGACAATGAATTTCAGTGCTGTGGGAGATCCTCTAACAAAGAACCCTAGTCACAGGAACCTCATACAATACAGCTGTACTGCCAACAGTGGGCTTTGTGCATGTGCTGTCTGTGTAGGCCTGCTCAAAAATAGAGTCTGAGAGACACTGTGCAGCAGGGCTTTTGAGAATGGAGAGGTGGAATGAGGACATGCACTGGAAAAGAGGTTTAGCCTTTGGGTACTGGGATCAGGGATACAGGAACAATGGGAACTGAAATGGTTGGGAATTGGAATTTCTCTTCTAAAGGAAATTGCAATGGCTTGAAACTAAGCAAATTCCAAAATGGAACAAAATGCTAAAATACCCCCATCAATCATAGGACTGATGGAGTTAGATTACTGTGGTAGTACTGAAAAAGTATTGCTTGAATATTACTGTTTTATATCTTGCAGAACTTTCAAAAATAGATGAATTTTTCCCATGTGATACATAATGCTTGTAACATTTAGTTAACATAGTATGTACAGATAGCAGTGTTGTAGAAACTTGGTGTTTTGTTAAAAGTGAGCAACTAAAGTTTAATGAAAATGATGAAATGTAAGTTGCACATTTCAGCCAATTGGTAAGCTCAGGTACTTCACTGTTGACAGTTTGCATGGCACTACTGCTAAGCAGAAATGTAGTGAGTGAGCCTGTTGTTTCATTACTCCATCTCAACAGAGTGCAGAGGCCTTTTTCTTCTGCTTGTCACTATGTCTAACTAGGTTAGACTTCTTGTAGGTAGTACTGACACTGTCACAGGTAAAGCTAGTTCATCACAACTTTTCATTTATGATGTATCTTTAATGTAGCAACCTAGTTGTTCCCGCTACATTTTTAAATTCTGTTGTACATTCCAAGATGAGAATTTCCTGTCAGGCACAGTTCTTTTATGATTTACTCAGTTGCACAACACATCCTTAATTAATCCTTAGTTTGAATTGCACAAAAAGAATACAGGGTAGCATAAACCTGTAAAAAACTTGAAGCACTGTCTCTAAACCAGGCAATCAGGACAGCAATGATTTCAACAAGCAGGTGTCTTCCAGAATTCTTTAGTTTCAGCAATAACCTGGATCTGGATCTGCAATTGAAGCTTGCATTTGCTCTGGTAATTGCTTAGTTGTTGCCATCTTTTAAAGGGTCATACCTACAAATTTTGTCCCACTGGAAGCCACAGGACATCACTGAAATCTCAAAAAGTTGTCTAGCATGTCTTTCTCAATAGAAGTAAATTATCTGCTTTTTTACATATCCACTAATGTAAAGCAGATTTCATACTAGGACATTTTATCAAGTTGGTGGTAGCAATGACTATCTCTTGCCATCAAGAGGGTTAAATATCCACTGTGTTGCAGGCATATCTCATCTAGTCTGTATGCTGACAGCAGCGTACATATGAATGTCTGTTAAGGAGTAACAAGAACATCACATCTCCGACCAATACTGTTCAGACTGTACACTTCTGGAAACTTGGTATCCTCACTGTTGCTATACTACTCTACTAGTAAAGTGCTGAAGACCAACAGAATGAGGCTGGTTTTACCAATACCAGTCCAAAGCTGAGATGGGAATGACAGGGCAAGAGACCCTTTCAAACAGCTTGATTTAGACTCTAGCTGTCAGAAAATGAACAGGATATTTTGCAACTTGAGAATTCACCTTGATTTGTCACTGTTTCATGATGATCAGGAGAAAAATGACTGAGATTAGTCCAATTTCATATATTAACTCATTTTTTTTGTTTTAGTCCTCTTCTGTTTGGCACCATGGGAAGGATTTGGTTACCTCAACATCATTGCCTAATGCTATTTTTGATGCTATGGGATATCCCACCTTGCCTTCAGCTGCTGCCCCAGATGACCACAGGGTTCTGATAAGTCCTTTGCAAGGGTTTCAAGTGTATGAGGGTGTCTTAAAATGCAGCAAGCTTCTGTGTCAAAGCAACTGGATCTAGTCTTCCATTGCTGCAGCTGTACTATGTTTCCCATGAGGTATCTCAGCTATAACACCAGTACTGTGGTGCAGTGAAACAGATCTGGCTTATTACCAGTCCCAAGCATTCATTAAGGACTGGAAATTCATGTATTATTGTAGAGAGATGAAAAGATCAACAAAGAAAATTTGGATAACTCCCCATGCTTCTAACTTGCATATCAAGCAGTGTCACCCTCAAAATCCTACAGATAGAGCTGGGTCTGGAGCTCATTTATTGCTCGTATTTCTGAGGTTCTGAATACTTGTCCCACTCCAAGTTTCATTCATCACTTCACACAAATTCCACCCTTTAAATTTTGATAGGCAACGGACCATGCAAGTGGCCACTCTGTGAAGACCCACACCTCTTCACTACATCCCACTCCACAGTACATCCATAGCGTTTGTGATATCAGCCCTGCTTCTGCTAGCTGGAAATTGCAATGAGGTTAGCTTTGGGTGGCTACTGCCAGTTAGGTTCCTGCATAGTCAGCTTCACACAGACACTGCTGACTCTGTCCATCCATGTTCTGAAGTCAGGTCTGTCCCATGGCTGTGGTTCTTCCCTATGCTTTGCACAGGCCCTTCAGGAATAAAGAGCAAAACAAATCCCTCTGCCACCTCCAACTGAGCTTTTTAACTCTGTTAGTAAGCCAAAAGCTATGACTTGTAAATTCAGTGTGCTTCTGAAAGTGGACTTACAATAATCATTTGTCAGCAATCAAAACATAGACAAGTTCCAACCAAACCTTCAAAACTCAGCAAGAGACCTTATCAGTAAGCACGTAAACAAAGACCCCCAGAGCTGCATTTTGTCTTTCTCAGGAGAACAGACCTCAGTTAAACATTAAGACTCTCCCTGCTTCATCTACGTAAAAAGAGACCTTTTTCTTGTCTTCTCTTCCCCTTAAGCCCATCACTTTAGAAAATGTTTACTCTTTTCTCATCATTCCTCTTTTGAACTATTGTCCTCTGCCATGCCTTCTGTTTGTCATTCCTGATTTAGATATAAATTCTTCAAGACAGGGGAAATATCTGTATTTGTAAGTTGTCCAGTAAATTTATGGTGCTGTATAATATATGTTTGTAAGTGCAGGACATATTTCAGTTTGACATTCCAACTTATATTTTCAAAGCCATAAATAATGTATTTATGAGCAAGATCTTGAACATTTTATTTTTAACATGTTATACTTGAATGTTTATTTCAGGGATGAATAAATATTGAAATGGTGTAGGCAGAACTTTCTCCTTGTTCAGGCAATATTGAGGGGTCAGAGCCCTCTTTACTGCCAGAAAAGGGATATTTTACTCTGCTTATGAGGATCCAGCATACTGTGCGTCACCAGAGAAGAGTGAGCAATGATGACTCCAGCTAAAAATGGTTTCAGAAAGGACAAACAATGACTCCCTTTCAAAAGCACTTGTGAACTAAGCTGATGTACAGAAATGTTATTTTGATATAGCACAGAGTGAGTATGAATGTTCATTTCTTAAGGAAATATTTGAGTGCAGCTGTTGCTCACTCTCGTCCCATATGGTTATGCTTTTAAGCATGGCTTGAACTTGAGGTATTTTCCGTCTATTAAAAAAATGTATATACTTTAATGAAAACCTTTTTCTGAAAATAATATTCACATGTACATCTTTGCTTCTGATATTTTTCTAATTAGTTAATCTCTTGACATGCGGTTCCCTTGTTCCCTTGCTCTTTCGTATCTGCATTTTATACCCGCAGCTCTGAAATCTTCCTAACTGGTTCGTGGTGTGGAAAGGTTATGAAACCTTGTTTTTACTCCAAAGGACTCAACTTACTATTATGACAGTATATTCAATCTCACAAACCAGGTGTGCCACCTCTTCATTACAGGTTCAAACCGATCCTTCTATTTTGATGATACTTGCTGACAGAATTTCCTGTTGTATTTGTCTCTGTTCTGAACTCAGCCTCATCTGCATGGGCAGATGCTTTGTTAATGTATGACATCATCACAAAAAAAGAAACGTCTCTTTAAACATGAGAATATGTTCACGCAACGTACTCAGGGCCACCTGGCAATATAGCTGGGGTTATACATCAGGAACTGGGCACATATCTATACTGTCAGTGAAGCATGGCTGTAGACAGGTCATTTTCTTTTAAAAGTAATGTTCTGTGTAGAATGTTAAGCAGATGCCCTTTCCAGTAGCCATAAAGATGGAAGCAAAAATTGCAGTGAGCCTCCCAAAGAAGATTGGCAGATTTTAAATTTCACTGTCAAGACAACAGTCTGAAGTGCTTGCTGCTTATCGAATGACCTTCAGAAATGTGTTCTTTGAGCACCACATTATTTTAGTGAAAGTTGGGTAAATAAAACCAGTTTGTCTCCCCATATGTCAGCGATTACTGGCTAAGCAAAAAGATGCATACAGTTTCTGCAGCTACTGCTGAGGCACATCTTCGCAGGGGAGACAAGCTGTAGAGCCAGCTGTTCATGCTACAGGGAAATGCTGAAATGAATCTGATAGACGAATGATGAACAAAAATAATATCCAAATTTGCTAATTTGTGTGTGGAAGCAGCGCTTCCAATGTGACATTAGATACTAGATTTTATTTTCCCCTGAGTGTCCTGTACAAACAGTCTGCAACAACTTAATAAACCCAATTTAGTACCTCTGTAACCTCCCAGTATCAGCTTTGCTTTCTATGGATGATGATGGATGCTGCTGGCACTCAGATTCTGATGACAATGTTCCTCCACTACAGACTTGCTAAGTAAGATGGCTTGAGGTCAGGCAGCTAAGTGCAACATTATATTTACTCAGCTTGCTTTTTATTATTTTCCTTTTGCAACTTTTCCCCACACTGGATTAAAAGTGCACTCTGAAATACATGTATACATGCACCAGTTTTTCACAAGAATTTGATACCTATAGTTTCTACTGCTTACATGGCTAGGAGTCAGCAGGTCACCATTCAGGGCCCTACTATGTTCAGTGACTTGTCTGGAAATACCTTGAAAAGATGCAAAGAAGAATTACAAATTCTTAATGTTATCAGAAAAGACACTAAAAAATGTTTAGTCTGAGTTGTTTTACTACAATTGCTCTATTATAAAACTTTATGATAGAAGATTAGAATATAAAGGATATCTTCTGCCAGTGCTGAGTATTAAATTATAACACATCAAGAGTGAGTATTAAATTATAACACATCTTGAAAATTCATGAAACTGCTTTAAATCCACAATTAAATCATTTGTTTTAATTCAAGAGACATTCTTAATATTTTTCTTTCTTTCTTTGATTCCTAAGGCTACACTTCAGTTTTCAAGCTTCAGTTAGATAGTCCAGACATTAGTTACTAGAAAATCACAGAGTCAAAGAATTGTAGGGACCTCTAGAGATCACCGAGTCCAACCATCTGCCAAAGCAGCTTCCTGCACCAGGTTTGTACAGGTAGGCATCCAGGCGGTTCTTGAACGTCTCCAGAGAAGGAGACTCCACCACTTCTGTGTGCAGCCTGTACCAGTGCTCTGCCACTGCACTGTGAAATTCTTAAGCACATTTTTGCAGAACTTCCTATTCTTCAGTTTGTGGCCATTTCCAAATGCATGATTCAGAAGTTCAGGCACTTGAGGTTTTAAAAAGAAAATTCAAGTATCCTGAAGATCTGAATAAAATCATGCTTTGGCAATCCTAAAAAATTTAAACAGGCTTTAAAATATTTGAATATGCATCAGTGACCCAACTAATTAGATAACAGCCTCTACATAATTACATGTTCTTTCCAATCTTCATGCTTGATCCGTTGAAATATTTGGTAAAGTGGTGGAATGATTTCCAACAGTCTTGGAACAGGCTTTGAATTAGGTCTGTTGAGGAGAATGGGAAGACCAGAGCCACAGCCAAAGAAGGTAGAAAACATGAGGAACCACAGGGATTTTAGGAAATGTCTGTATGTTTTTCCTTCCCATTCACCATACAGTTGATGCAATGTTATTGTTCAGATCCAGAAGTGAGATCTCATTCCAAATTTTCACTTACAGTTGCCTTTTAATTAGAGTGAAAGTTCAAAGGACTTAAGATTAGCTTGACTTTGAACACTAAATGCATAATTAAGGATGTGTAAGATGCACATACAGCTAAAAGAACTAGGTACTGTTAGACTGAAAATGAATACCATCTAGATTTCAAATTGGACACTAAGGAGTCAGAAACAGTATATGGTGGGGGGGAAAAAAAAGCATCAGGAATTTCAAAGTCCAATAATAGCTTCTAAATAAGGCCCAGTGACACTTTCATCCTAGAAATGCCAGCCTGATTAACAGATAAATATTAATAGCGGATTTGCATGCCTCTTTGGACCTAAACAGGTCTAAACAGATGTTAAACTTTCTTTATATGCACAAGAATTTCCTTGAATTTACAGCATACTGCACTGCTTCTACCACAGACATGCTGAATTGGATACCATCTATGAGCCCTAATATTCCCAACTGTGCGAAAATCAGATTTCTGCCTCTTGTCTCCAAACAATTCTTTCTTTGACTAAGTGATGAACCTAGCAGCCACCAAAGTGTCCATCATGTTGCAGATGTGACTGTTCAGAGGTACCGTGGTCCCATCTCAGTGGGCACTTTTCTTCATGCTAGCTGTCGTGGGGTGGTAATGAATAAAATCAGTACTCAGTTCCTACCTGGTTTTGAAAATTCTACTTTTATGGGATTTGGCTCATGGGAAGTATGTGATAAAGTCCTACGGATTTTGTCTATATTTGCATAAGAAATAGGACCTGGTCTACTGATTATCATGAGGTTCCTCATTTTTCCAGGTACAGTGCTCTGAGACAGTTTATTTTTCAGTGCAGCTTCTAGTTAATCCTTGTTTTGATCGCTGTTGGGAATAGGGATAATAAAGACCTTCAAATCCATGTAAAAATAGCAACAATTACATTAGTTTGTAAAAACTCATGGCCTCCACATTTCTTCTCTGTGCTCTTTTTTTTTCTCCCTTTTTCTCTTGTCCCAGCTGTTCAACTATAACGGCTATATTTAACGTATGTTTATATGTCTAGCAAAACAGAAATTTGCAATCTCAGGAGAGAGAAATGCATTTTTAAGTAAATACCATTTAGTCTTTGTGTACATGTTGATGCACAGGCTCTTCTTAAATCCAAAACTGTGTGTTCACGTCTTTATAATCTGTGTATGAGTTAGATCTGTGAAATGAGCGGACATTTTTCTCCATTACTATTTGATCAGATTTCAGCCAAATTTAAATCTGCATGCCTGTGAACCCTTGGTGCTTGCTATCTGCAAATACTGAATATTTGAGCTTAAATAAAACAAGTTCTTACAGCAGACGAGGAAAAGAATTTTAAATAAGCACTTGAATGCTCATGGAATACAAAACCCTGTATGCATCTGTCTATGGTGTGTGCAACTAGAATTCATGCTCACCAGTACTAGAATAACTGTCCCCTAAATTTGAATATGAAAGACTGAACAAGCCCTTGTAAAAATGCTCCATAAATTGTCACAGTATCAAGTAATGGAGTGGAGGCTGTGACTCCAGGCAAGCTCTTTCCAGGTTGTGTAGAATTTAAAAGATTGGTGTGTATTGCCACAGAGGGGGAGAGGAGCATCACCATTTCTTTGGTCCTCTCCAGTGAATCTGTAGTCTGCATTTTTTCTGAAATGAGCCCTGGTCTTATTCAGACATTAGGACATATCACAAAAACAGGTAATAATTAATTGAGCTTTACAAAGGAAAATAGACGGCAATCTATGTTGTCTTTACAGCTCTCTGTGCTGATTCACACCAACAATGGAAGGAAAGAATATGATATCTCCAGTGGAAAGTGCAGTCTCTGTAAGGAGTAACCAGATTACTCAGTGGAGTGGACTTATGGCCCACTAATGTCCTCATGCTATCATTTGAACCAGCTCTGCTGCCAAAAGGGAATAGTACACACCTCTCTGTTTTCTCCTGCATGTACACTTCTAACCCTAACCACCATCCAGAGCTTTTACTGCAGATAATCTGCAGCCTATAAACTTGTTTCCAGCTGATGTACATGGCTGTATTCAGGTGACACTTGAAAAAATGACGAGGAGCAGATTAGTGTAACTTATGTTTGGATCTGGAGTGTGTGTCTTAGTCGCTTGCAAATGAGCAGCTGTTCTATCTTATGTAGCTTATATTCTGAGGGGGATGATAAACTAAGGCGTAGGATAATGCCCTCCACTACTTTTCACTAAGCATGGAAAGCAGCAAACAAAAATGAGTGTCATCAGTACTGTTTCAAAATATCAGAAATGGGCTGATGGGTTAAAGGGTAATACGTACCATTCCAGTTCACTTTCAAGCTTACCAGGTGAGAAAACACAAACTAAACATCAACATACATGTTTTGAGATTTAGATTATTAAAAATTATTGTGCTCTTCATGTCAGCTTTGCAATTGGAACACTATGTAGTAAACTGCACATACTCATGCAATGGTATGCAAGGTGGTCTGGTCCTGCTTTGATTTGGAACTAGGTAACCTTCAAGGTCACTTCCAACCCAAGCCATTCTATCGTATGATTCTATGGTTCAGTCCCTGTCTGTTAACACTCAAGAGGTAATCATTCCTTTTTTCTCTTTTGCAGTTATTTTGAGTATATCTTTCAAACAGTACCAGAAAACAAGGCTTTACTCTAAGCCATTGTAGATAGAGTTTGTTTGCCAGTAATCATTGAAAACACTAGAAATGGTCTATTCTGAGAAGCAGATAATAAAAGTGTTTTTATTACTCTTCCCATCCTTTCTTCCATAAAGTCTTGTTATTTCTGTCAGGTGCTGTTATCTCATGACCAACATAGCTTTCCTCGTACTTCTATTTGTATTTATCCATTTTGTTTGCCAGTTAGTATAGACCAGGCATCTCCAATACACAGACTGTATGTGGCCCTGGACAGTAGTGCGGCCCCACAGGATCGTATACTTTTAACATTGTTATGTGATTTTTAATGATATTTTTCATGAGTCAATTGCACATACCTCAAGCATAGACAGCATAAGGGACTACAAAAGCAATGTTTGTGTTGCCCTCTTGTTTTAATTTTTTAATAAAAAGTACAATAAAAGATGTTTTGTTACTTGTATACATTAAATATATCATGTATTTTATTATAATTATTTATTATATATTTTTAAAATGGACCAAGACAATTTCTCTTCACTCAGTGTTGCAGAGCAAAACCAAAACCTTGCTCTTTCTAAATCAAAATGTACACTAGATTCTGAGCATTTGACCAAGAATAGAGTACAAGTTGCAATCGTGTATTTTCTAGGTAAGACTACAATTATAAATATATATACACATTAGAAATACTATTAGATAAGGAGCATGCTACCATCTTGCCCCCACTTTAAATGCTTTGTCAATATGTTAATTGGAATTTCCGCACAACAGCGTGAGAATTTCCATATTTGGTATAACTACAAGTTTGTGAGAATGTCCATGTTTAAGACAGCTACTAGTAAAAAAACCAAGGAGATAAACTGCAGAGTGTCAAAAGGAAAAGGTTTCTTCTTAAGCATCGTCTTCTCCATCACAGATTGTTTCTTCCTGGTATCAGGTATTTAGAGGCCAGTTTTTCAATAAATGACTGTCTTGGTGGAGCTTGTGAATGTAACACACGTGCAGTGAGTGTGCCATTGGAGCTTGTATGATGAAAATATTGTTTCTTCAGTGAAGCAAGTGATCTTGCTTCCAAGTCAACAGCAGTAAAAGATATTCAAAGCCTTGATGTTAAGCACAGACTGGTTTGTGAGTGTAGATCTGCCCTACATTATTATCACTTTGCTCCTGACTTGGGCGTCCAGAGAGAGTAATTGTTCTGCTTATACAGTCCTTACATGGAGCACCAGCAAAATCTAGAAAAGCAGGTAAAGTCATCAGTGATTTCTCTCATCATTGCCGCCTCAGTTCTTTGTTCCTCCTACTAGTTCCTTGCAGGCCTCCCAGGTGTAAAAACCACCACAAAAATAATAATCTTCAGTGAAAGAAAAGATCATAGCCTTGTGTTCATCCTTCAGCTTACCCAATAAGAGCCATGATCTGACTAAACATCACAGTGCATTAAGTTACTCAGATCAAAAAGCTCTCCATACTTACTATCTTGAAATATAAATGCTTACTAAGAAAGAGCTATTTATGTACCACTAGGGCTAACACAATACAAAGAATGTAACACTAGAAAAAAATCTGTCAGAAATACCACTCTCAGGAATGGCCATTATCGTTATGCCTAATTCAAAGTCCAGGAACATTAGTGTATTTCAGCAGCTAATAAAATTACTCTTTGGGATTTTTTTAAAATTTGCAATCCCCTTTGTTTACATGTTCCAGGGATAAAAAGGAAAAATACATCAATGTTCTGAAGAAATGCAGTTTAAAGTGGAGTCACTCCATCTGAAACCAAATTGGCTGTACCAGGGCAGAGTAGAGGGGGAGGATTACCTCCCTTAACCTGCTGGCTGTGCTCCTTTTAATGCACCCCAGGATCCCATTGGCCTTCTTGGCCACCAGGGCACACTGCTGGCTCATGGCCAACCTGCTGGTCCTTCTCCAGGGAGCTTCTCTCCAGCAGGTCGTGTCCAAACCTGGACTGATACTTGGGTTATTCCTTCCCAGGTGTAAGACTCTACACTTTCTTTTGTTAAACATCATCTGGGTTATTGCTGCCCAGCTCTCCAGCCTGTCCAGGTGTTGCTGAATGACAGCACAGCCTTCCGTTGTGCCAACCATTACTCTCAGTTTTGAATCATCAGCATACTCACAGAGTGTGGACATTATTCCCTCATCAAGGTCGGTGATAAAGGCATTGACCCAGCACCAACCCCTGGGGAACAACACTGGTGACAGGTCTGCAACCAGACTCTGCACTGCTAATCACAGTCCTCTGAGCTCTGCCAGTCAGTCAGTTCTCAACCCACCTGTCATGGTTTTATGATTTTTGGTACTGGTATTCCACATCATAACATCATGTAGTGCATTTAGAGTTAAAGAGTTAATGCTCCAGCTCCATGGATCATCGATAGTTCCAGGTATACCTGTCTCAGAAGAGAAGAAGAACTACATTCCCCAGAGGACTTTGCGATGCTTTGCGTTCTTACGTATTTACGCTCAGAGGGCGAGATAAAAACTGTCTGCAGTCACAGGACACTCTCTTTCCTTTGGGATCGACTCAGCAGTGGGTGCTCGCTGCCGTCTCGCCTTCAGCGTTAGCGTAAGGCCTTCGGTTTATCGGACACTCTCTCTTGCTCATTTTATTTGATTTATTAGCTTTAATTCCAATTATATTGTATTATATCGTGTTATTTTGCTTTTCTGATATCTATTTAGTAAATTAACTTTCCTCCTCAGATCGGTGCCGCTGTTTCGTTTCTAGGCCCATCTCCCTTTTCCCTTTTTCCTTTTCCCCTTCCCTGGGGTGTGGGTCCGTGGGTCCCCCACACCAATTGTCACGGAACCAGGCCGAACCTGCCCGTAAACCGTTGACACCACCTCACCATCCACTCATTTATTCCTCACTTTCTCAGCTTCATTATCAGGGAGACGGTATCAAAAGTCATGCTGAAGTCAAGGTAGACAATATCCACTGCTCTCCCCCAGTCTACTCAGCTGGTGCTGCCATCATAACAGCATGAGGTTGGTTGAGCATGATTTTCCCTTGGTGAATCCGTGCTGACTATTCCTGATGACCTTCTTCTCTTCCAGTGGCTTGGAGATGGCATCCAGAACAAGCTGTAACATCACCTTCCAAGGGACAGAGGTGAGACTTACTGACCTGTAGTTCCCTGGATTCTCCTTCTTGCTGCTTTTGAAGACCAGAGTGACACTGGCTATCCTCCAGACTTCAGGCACCTCTTCTGTTCTCCAAGACCTGTGAAAAATGATAGCGAGTGGTTTGGCAATCTCTTCTGCCAGTTCCCTCAGCACATATGGATGCATCCCACCAGAGTCCATGGATTTGTGCACACTGATCCCACACAGATGCTCCTGGACCACTCCCTCCTAAAACAGAGGGAAGCTCTCCATTTCCTGGACTCTCTCTTTCCTCTAGGGTCCAGGAGTCCTGAGGGGAAGTCTTTGAATTGAAGAGCAAAGCAAAGAAGGTGTTCAGCACCTCTGCCTTCTCAGCATCCCTCATTATCAGGACCTTGCTCATTCAGTAGGGGACCACATCATCTCTACTCTTCCTTTTACTGTTAACATATGTAAAAAAAAAAACAAACAAAACCTTCTTATTATCCTTTATTTCCATTGCCAGCTTCAGCGCCAGGGGAGCTGTGGCCTTCGTTGTTTGTTCCCTCCAGGNAGCTCCAGGTGAGCTGTAGCCTTCCTTGTTGCTTCCCTGCAGGTCCTGACAACACCCCTCTACTCCTCCCAAGAGGACAGACCCTTTTTCCACATTTCACAGACCTTTTTCTTCCCTTTGATCTTATCCATGAACTCCTTGCTCACCACTGCAGATCTCCTGACTCCCTCCCCCAATTTTCTACTCTCAGGCATGCACTAATTTTGAGCTTAGAAGAAGTGCTGTTTAAATGTTGCCCAGCTCTCACGGCCTCCCTTACCTTCTGGCAGGGTAACCCATGAGATATCTCCAAGTAAGTCCTGGACAGGGTAGAAGTTGGGTCTCTTAAAGTCTAGGGTAGGAATCCTACTTTTTGTCTTACTTCTTCCACTCAAGATCTTGAACTCCACCATTTTATGATTGCTACATTCCAAGTGGCCCCCAACCTTCACATCTCCAACAAGCCTATCCCTGTTAGAAAGAACAGGGTCCAGAAACACCCCCTACCTTGTTGGATCCTCCACCATCTGCGTCAGAATATTATCTTCAGTGTGTTGCAGTAACCATCTGGACCACTTGTGCCTGGCCTGTTGCTTACACAACAGATATCCAGATGATATAAGTCCCACATTATAACCAGTGCTCAGAATTGCAAGGCTACTTCCTGCTGCTTGTAGAGGATCTGATCAACTTTATCCTCCTGATCTGGTCACCTGTAGTACACCCCTTCAACAGTGTCGACCATACCACCTGCCTCTTTTCACCCATAAACTCACTACACATTCTTAGTCCTCACCAGTTAGAGCTGATTACATCCTGGTCACTCTGCCACACAAAGTGCAACTCCTCCACCAGTGTGCAAGGCTCATGCCTATTCTCAGTCAGTCAATCTGCTAAAAATGTAGTGTGATGGATTATAACTTTTTTACTATGCAAGTAAAGTGTTAATTAACTATTGGAATACTGAATGAGTTTATGGTGTGAAACTCTTGCTAAAATGGTGGAAACATTTTGGCAGACTAGAAAGAAAGAAGAGATACATTGAGAATGAGGAAGGCAGGAAACCATGGTGTTCTTCCTACACTAAGACCTTTCGAAGATCTCAGTGCATTTGAAGCATGTGTGTCTACTTCCACCTCAGCTGGCTAAGTACTCAAATGACAGTTTGTGTGATGCTAAATGGTTCAGATGAAGGCAAGTAGATTTCCTTCCTCCACTGTTGTTGTTTTTTTTTAATTTCTTTTTGTGCATCTAGTTTGAAATTTACAACTGCTGGGGCCTAAGTAACTCCAGTCCTACCCAACCAGGAGTGTGGGAGTGGTGGGGAGTCTGCAGTTTCCTTTCAACTTCTGTCTTCTCGATGGAATCACCTCCTTTACATTCTTAGCCCCTGCATGCTCCAGGAAAATACTGCCTTTCACTCCTACGGTTGTAGCTGTCCATGCACTATACTGTTAACAAAGATAGGGCCTTACAGAAACTCTGCTTCACCATCACACTTAACTATTGCTCCTGCAGATGTTATTGTCTCTCATAGAATCATAGGGGTTGGAAGGGACCTCAAGAGATCATCGAGTCCAACACCCCTGCCAAAGCAGGTTCCCTACACCAGGTCGCACAGGTAGGCGTCCAGGTGGGTCTTGAATATCTCCACAGCCCCCCTGAGCAGGCTGTTCCTGTGCTCTGTCACCCT